>CM066585.1:1672500-1732500 GCA_033816785.1 Picus viridis | reverse complement strand
ATTCCTCCTCAAGTTGAGGTGGAACCTCCTGTGCTGCAGTTGCCATCCATTGCCCCTTGCATCCCACGGTGCAACTGAGCAGAGCCTGTGCCCTCCCTCCTGACCCCCAGCCCTCAGCTATTGATAGACATTGATCAGATCCCTCTCAGTCTTCTGCTCTCCAGACTGAACAGCCCCAGGGCTCTCAGCCTCTCCTCCCCAGGCAGTGCTGCAGGCCCTTCAGCAGCCTTGCAGCCCTCCCTTGGACTCTCTCCAGCAGATCCCTGTCCCTCCTGAACTGGGGAGCCCAGACCTGGATGCAATATTGCAGGGGAGGTCTCAGCAGGGCAGAGTAGAGGGGGAGGAGAACCTCCCTGGCTCTGCTGGACACACTCCTCTGGATGCCCCCCAGGACCCCCTTGGCCTTCTTGGCCCCCAGGGCACATTGCTGCCCCATGCAGAACTTGTTCTCCAGCAGCACTCCCAGGTGCTTCTCCCCAGGGCTGCTCTGCAGCAGATCCCCTCCCAGCCTGTCCTGCTGCAGTGTATTATTGCTTCCCAGGGGCAGGACTCTGCTCTCATCCTTGTTGAACCAACTTCCAGGGTGCAGGAAGGTCTTTCAGGTTAAAATGAGCAAGTGCTCATGTTGCAAATAAGGTAAAGAGCACTTCTGAAGCCATTGATATTCACCCATTCCAAATGGAATTCTTCCCAATGACTTGATTTGTACATCAGGGATGTCTGCGATGCTCCTGCTGACCAATATGGCTTTTAGCAGCGCTTTGCTTGAAAGACCTTCAGAAACTTGGCAGTGATAGAGGAGTTCAAAACAAAACAGAACAGAAAAATACCCTCTTAAGCCACATCCACTTTGTGGACACAGAAGTGACTTCTACAGTGTGGAGGTATTTAAAATTACCAAGCCTGGAAAATTGTAACCTTCCAGCTATTGCTGCTTGGCTTCATTTAGTCCACTCTTGACTTTCACTTCCTTGACAGCAACCCAGACATGTACCAGAGACTTCCCTTCTGTTCCAACTCATTTTCTTTTCTTGCCTTTCTTTTCTCCGTTAATTCCTTCCAAACTAGAAAGCTCAGGGTAAGGTCAGGCACCGAACCAAATGCAAGCTCCCAACAGAACTTCTGGTGACGTGCCGAGGCCCCCTTGGTACGTCTGCGGTGTCTAAATATTGCATGATAAATCTCTGTAGATTTATAGAGTGGTTTGGGTTGGAAGGGACCTTAAATATCATCCAGTCCCAACCCCCTGCCATTGGCAGGGACATCTTCCACCAGCCCAGGTTGCTCAAGGCCTCATCCAACCTGGCCTTGAACATCTCCAGGCAGGAGGCAGCCGCAGCCTCCCTGGGCAACCTCTGCCAGAGTCTCACCACCCTCACTCTAAAGAGTTTCTTCCTCATCTCCAGTCTACAACTCCCTCCTTAAGCTCCAGGTCATTCCCTCTCATCCTTGTAAAAGATCCCTTCCTGGCTTTCTTGTGGGCCACTACAGGTACTGGAATGCTGCTCTAAGGTCTCCTTAGAGCCTTCCTTCCTCCCTAATCTCTGTTAAAATTTCCTCCATAATGCACCATTACAGTTAGAGGTCAGGGCACCATTGTCACTTTGATCCCTGGCTGAAGACTCCTGCTGCTATCACCAGGGTGTAAGGGTGGTATTTCACAGAACCACAGAATTGTCAGGGCTGGAAGGGATCTCAAGGATCAGCCAGTTCCAACACCCCTGCCATGGGCAGGGACACCTCACACTCCAGCAGGTTGATCACAGCCACATCCAGCCTGGCTGCAAACACCTCCAGGCAGGAGGCTTCCACCACCTCCCTGGGCAGCCTGTGCCAGGCTCTCACCACCCTCATGGGGAACAACTTCTTCCTAACATCCAATCTCAATCTACCCATTTCTAGTTTTGCTCCATTCCCCCAGTCCTGTCACTCCCTGACACCTTCAAAAGTCCCTCCCCAGCTTTCTTGGAGCCCCCTTCAGATACTGGAAGGCCACAATTAGGTCTCCTCAGAGCCTTCTCCTCTCCAGACTGCACAGCCCCAACTCCCTCAGTCTATCCTCAGAGCAGAGCAGCTCCAGCCCTCTGCTCCTCCTCGTGGCCCTTCTCTGGACACCTTCCAGCACCTCCAGATCCTTCCTGTGCTAGGGGCTCCAGCACTGGACACAGTGCTCCAGCTGTGGTCTCAGCAGAGTGGAGCAGAGGGGAGAATCCCCTCCCTGGCCCTGCTGGTCCAACTCTCTCAGTGTGTCTGCACTTACCTGAAGAGGTTTGAAGCTCTTGGCTAAGAGAAGTAGCCTGGAATAAGTATTTTTTTGTCACTTGAAGACAGTGTGAGGAGCAGCAGGGATTTAAGTGATGGCTGAAGCTGGACTAAGAATCTCTGCCTCGAGAGGAAAAGCAGCACAGCTGAAGAAGAAACCCTGTCTCTGGACTACAGAATTCTGTGAATCTTCTGGGGAAATGATCACAAGCCTAAATTCTCACTACGTTTTGGCACGGTTGGTAAGCTGAGAGAAGGAGAAATCTGCTCAGGGAATGCTTTCCATCAGTAATTTTAATGTTTAATCCCTTTTTGTATATACATTTGTTCAACATTTAAAAATGAGAAGTCCATCTGAAGAAGAAAAAAAAAAAACATAAAGGAAAACTTCACATCCAGAAATTTGGAAAGAGGACATTTAAATAAGTTAAAATCACTTTTCTTCCCCCCACCCCTACACCCCCTAGTACATTTCTAATGCCAATTTTCAAGAGCGATCCTTTTTTCAGCAGGAGTGCTACTCCTGGTGGAGTAATGCTCCAAGTAAACCCTTTCCTGTAGAAATCCCTGATGGCAGCAGACTCTGCCTGCATGGGAGCCACACCAGAACTCCACACAGGTTTGCTCACCAGGCTTGCCTTGCTTGCTGCTGTGCTTTGGCTTTCCTAAGCATTATTGCTCCTGGGCTTTGTCCCTAAGAACATCCGAAATAAATATACTGTGCCTGTGTGGTGGAAGACAGAAAACTTTCATCTTTGGGACTCATTTCTCTGCAGTGGAAATCAGAGTCACAGAATGTGAGGGGTTGGAAGGGACCTTGATATTTCACTCAGTCCAAGCCCCCTGCCAGAGCAGGAGCACCCAGAGCAGGTCACACAGGAGCACATCCAGGCAGCTTTTGAGTATCTCCAGAGAGGGAGACTCCACAAACCCCTGGGCAGCCTGCTCCAGGGCTCTGGCACCTTCACAGGGACAAAATTCTTCCTCCTGTTTCCATGGCACTTCCTCTGCCTCAGCTTCCACCACTGCCCCTGGTGCTGGCATTGGGCATCCCCCAGCAGAGCCTGGCTCCAGCCTCTGGGCACTCCTCCTGCACAGCTTGGTCACCAGCAATGAGGTCACCTCTCAGGCTCCTCCTCTCCAAGCTCCAGAGCCCTCAGCTCCCTCAGGCTCTCCTCATGAGGAAGATCTTCCACTGCCTGCAGCATCTTTGTGGCTCTGTGCTGGACTCTCTCAAGCAGTTCCTTGAGGTCCTTCTTGACCTGAGGGGCCCAGAACTGGACACAATATTCCAGATGTGGCCTCAGCAGGGCAGGGTAGGGGGGCAGGAGGACCTCTCTGGACCTACTGAGCACAGCACTACAAATCAGATCCTTTTTTGCTGGGATATTCTTAAGTGTTTTCCTATGAATTATGCTTCTACACCTGGAGTGTATCTGCAGCAGCAAGAACATCCAAACCAGAAGGAAATCTTCATTCCCTTCCTGTTCTCCTGCATGCAGGGAGAAGAGAGAGGCTCAGCTAAGAAATGGATGCAATAGATGAAATGCTGAAGCTCAGTTCTGAGCAGGGTTCTCCACAGCTGCTGTTTCCTGTTAGTACATTTCTAGGAATGGCTTTGCCTCAGCTGCTCTCCCTGCCTGCTCTGCGGATAACCCACGTCTGTCTCTCCTCTCTGTTCTTTCCACCTTCTAAGCAGAGGACCAACACCTTCCTCCTGGGACATTTTTGGGGCATTTTTTACCTTTTCCCCCTCCTCTTTGTGACCAGCTCCAGACACCATTCTTGTAAAGCTGAGGATTTCTCCCTTGAGGACAGCAAGGAGGAGCTTGTTCTCCCCACTCTGCCACTGCTATTTATAGAGGCCATCACCTCCCTGTATTAAACAAAACCCCAACATGTTTCTGTTTCACCTTAAATCAACTCCCGATTCAAAGCCTCTCCTCCTAAGAACCCAGTTCCTTAAGATGCAACAAAAGCCTTCAAGTAACAGTGGATATTCTATGGGGGTATGGCAGTAGCTCCGTGGGGCAATGACTTGACTGCTACAGCAAGACAGTGAGAACTCTTTTATTTCTTCCTCAAGTTTTACTTATTAAATGATCTCTATTTATATATAGACATATATGGATGGATATGGATGTATGCTGCACACATTCTTCATACAAACAAAGGAGGACAGGAGCAGGCTGCATGATATATTTTAGAGTGAGATATTCACTGCTGAAGTGAAAGCCTCCCACGGAGCTCAGAAAGCCAGAGGTTTAATGGCAAGTGTCTAACTGCATGGAGACATCTTCTAGTTCAATGCATGATGATGATGATGATGATGAGTACAAAACTATCACTTCCTGGAGCTGGGTAACTTTCAATATATTCTGAAATAAAAATATACCTTCTTTTTTTTTTTAAATACTATTATTTGTTTGTCTTCTGAAGCACAAACTTTAGGAAACATTAGGTTAAAACCATAAAAATAATGAACTGGTTAGGCCATTAATCATAAAACTAAAGGACCTGAAGCTATTCCTCTCCATGTGCAAACCCATTCTTTCCATTTGCATGGCTGGCATAAGCTGAAGCTTCTGTAAAAGTATCCACAGCAAAATACAGCCTGGAGCTAGAGCTGCACTTCAGTCAGGTTCAGAAAGATGCAGCCAGTCCTTAGACACTGAGAAGTCATTGAGGCTCAGTCAGTTTTCACCCCAGCGACTGCAGAAGGAACAGGAAGGATGAGGCCAAAGTCCCCCGTGAGGCGTGCGGCATGTTTGCTGTCACCTACACAAAGCCCTGTAAATAACCTACAGGCTGTTAGTCACTACTTAACTCCCCAGCCCCCAGAAGTTCCTTCCAGCTCTTCCACATTGATGCATTAAGAGTGCTCTAAGTAGCCATCAACAGCCAGATGCTTTTGAAGCAATGCAAGGAAGAGCTCAAGGAAATCAATTTTCGCTTCCCCACGTGAAAATTCTTCTTTGAATTCCCTCCCAGGGAGTG
This sequence comes from Picus viridis, assembly GCA_033816785.1. Lineage (NCBI taxonomy): Eukaryota > Metazoa > Chordata > Aves > Piciformes > Picidae > Picus > Picus viridis. The sequence goes on along the minus strand of CM066585.1, from coordinate 1,727,241 downwards.
CTCCAAACACTGCTGAAGAAACTGAGAAGAACTCTTTAGTGGATTGTCTTGGACCAGAGCAGCAAAGCAGAATCCAGGATCTAACATAAGGTGCTCCCTGGGCCACGGGAGTAGGAAAGCATCATGAGAGGTCTGAAGTCACAGCAGCATTCCCCTCTCAGTTGGCAGTCACGTTGGCTTCCTTCTGGCGTAGCCTTTCTTTCTGTTGAGGAAAACAGAGAGTGGTAGCAGCATTCTTGGGGATCATTCCCACAGGATCACACAGACTCACACAGTGCATCAGAGGCTGGAAGGGGCCTCCAGAGATCATCCAGTCCACCCCCCTGTTAGAGCAGCATCACCCAGGGCAGGCTGCACAGGAAGGCACCCAGGTGGGGTTGGAAAGGCTCCAGAGAAGGAGACTCCACAACCTCTCTGGGCAGCCTGCTCCAGGGCTCCAACTCCCTCACTGTCAAGAGGTTTCTCCTCTTGTTGAGCTGAAACCTTCTCTGTTCAAATTTGTATCCATTGCTCTTTGGCTTACATTGCTGTGCACCACCCAAAAGAGCTTGGCCCCCACCACTTGACACCTACCCCTCAAATATTGATAGACATTGATCAGATCCCTCTCAGCCTTCTCTTCTCCAGACTCAACAGCCCCAGGGCTCTCAGTCTCTCTTCACAGGGGAGATGCTCAAGTCCCCTAAGCATCCTCCTGGCTCTCCCTTGGACTCTCTCCAGAAGGTCTCTGTCTCTCTAGAACTGGGGAGCCCAGAACTGGACACAGGATTGCAGCTGTGCTCTCAGCAGGGCAGAGCAGAAGGGGAGCAGAACCTCCCTAGCCTTGCTGGGCACACTTTTCTCCTCTCAAGTTGCCATGACCATTGGGCCCTGAAGACTGAGAAGTACTGAGCAAGTCACGGCAGATTTGAGTTTTCTTAAACTAAAAGAACTCATTAGCACCTAAACACTCCAGGAAGGCCCAGAAACAGCCCACTCCTTACTGCTGAAAAGCTGAGTTTGCTTTAGCTGCACACCCTGAAAAGTCCCTCCCCAGCTTCCTTGGAGCCCCCTTCAGATACTGGAGGGCCACAATTAGGTCTCCTTGAAGCCTTCTCTTCTCCAGACTGAACAACCCCAACTCCCTCAGTCTGTCCTCAGGTTCTGCTGTTTAATGACCTCTTCCCAAGCAAGGGTAGTCATCTCTGCAGCCTGTCTGGCAACTGATCTGCCCTGCTGGGAATGGAAACCTTAACCTGATTCCTTCATCTACATTTCCTTCCCTTAGCCTCTTCCTCCCTGTGCTTTGAGAAACACTGATCTAACCTTTGTGGGCCTTGCTCACAAAGGAAAGGTTTTAGCTACAGTGCAAGTGGTTAGTCCTCTTTCTGTGTCAGATTAAAAAAGCTGGGAAGCAGCAAGGGAATAAAATGGAGATTTAATCCCTTCTGTCGTTATTCAGCAGAGGAAACAAGACTCTGTAAGGTGTTGGCAAAACCCCAGACCCTCAGCCACTGGACACGTGCAGGCAGTGAGCCTCAGGGCACTACAGAGCATGGAAGACTTCAGCGGATGTGGAGGGGAATCCAGAAAATCATTCTTGCATCTTATACCTGCTCTAATGATTTTTTATGACCCCCCCAACCCTCTGCATTACGAACAGGCTGCCCAGGAGGTTGGGGAGACTTTCCAAACCCACCTGCATGCATTCCTGTGAGACCTGCCTTGGGTGATCCTGCTCTGGCCGGGGGTTGGACTGGGTGGTCTCCAGCAGTCCTTTCCAGCCCCTAACATTCTGTGCTTCTGGGGTTTTTAGGCTGAAAAGCAGCAGACTGAGAGGAGGAGCTCACAAATGCTTATCAATAGCCAGGGGGTGGCTCTCAGGGGATGGGACCAGGCTTTTTTCAGCGGTGCCCAATGACAGGACAAGGGTGAGTGGCACAAACTCGAACACAAAAGGCTCCACCTAAACATGAGGAGGAACTTCTTTAGTTTAAGGTGATAGAGCCCTGGAGCAGGCTTCCCAGAGAGGTGGTGGAGTCTCCATCTCCAGAGACATTCAAAACCAGCCTGGATGTGCTCCTGTGTGACATGCTTTAGGGGAACCTGCTTTGGCAGAGGGTTGCACTGGATGATCTCCAGAGGTCCCTTCCAAGCACTAACATTCTGTGGTTCCCTCTGTGTGTGTAAACTAAGTTTTAAACTTAACTGTTGGACTACCACAGGGCAGAAGATTAAGGATTTCTCCTTGGGAAGAAAATTACTCTGCTACATTCAAACTAAGCTTCCTGTGTCACCCTTCAGTGACAGCAGCAGCCCAGCACCATTCTGAGAGAGCAGAACAGTGTCCCAGGAACTCTTCTGAGGGTCAGAATGAGAAACAGATCATACCAGGCTAGCTGTGGGGTTGATTTTCTTCGTTTCAACCTTCTTCTCTGCAGTCAGCTTGCTTACTGATTGCTGAGCCACTTTAATTCTGAAACAAAGCACACAGAGAAGACAACATTAGAGGCAAAGAAACTAAAGGTGTTCTAGCTCTGCTCATGATAGACTGCACCTGTAAGAACCATCACCACTATCTGCTGGCACATTAGCCCAAGAAACTGCTATTAGTGTGCAGAGGCACTTAATAAAGTGTCTTTGAACTGAATGAAACTCAACAAGGCCACGTGTAGAGTCTTGCATCTGGGGAAGAACAACCCCATGGAGCACTACAGGCTAGGGACTGACCTGTTAGAGAGCAGTGAAGGGGAAAAGGACCTGGGGGTCCTGGTGGATGGGAGGTTGAGCATGAGCCAGCAATGTGCTCTGGTGGCCAAGAAGGCCAATGGCATCCTGGGGTGGGTTAGAAGGGCTGTCGTCAGAAGGTCCAGAGAGGTTCTCCTGCCCCCTACCCTGCCCTGCTGAGGCCACATCTGGAATATTGTGACCAGTTCTGGGCCCTCAGCTCAAGAAAGACCTCAAGGAATTGCTTGAGAGAGTCCAGCACAGAGCCACAAAGATGCTGCAGGCAGTGGAAGATCTTCCTCATGAGGAGAGCCTGAGGGAGCTGAGGGCTCTGGAGCTTGGAGAGGAGGAGCCTGAGAGGTGACCTCATTGCTGGTGATCAAGCTGTGCAGGGGAGTGCCCAGAGGCTGGAGCCAGGCTCTGCTGGGGGATGCCCAATGCCAGCACCAGGGGCAGTGGTGGAAGCTGAGGAATAGGAAGCTCCATGGAAACAGAAGGAAGAATTTTGTCCCTGTGAGGGTGAGAGAGCCCTGGAGCAGGCTGCCCAGGGGGGTTGTGGAGTCTCCTTCTCTGAAGATACTCAAAAGCTGCCTGGATGTGCTCCTGTGTGACCTGCTCTGGGTGCTCCTGCTCTGGCAGGGGGCTTGGACTGAGTGAAATATCACGGTTCCTTCCAACATTCTGTGATTCTGATACCAAGAGCAGATCAAAGTACATTTTTAAGCAGAGAAAACCAAAAGGAAGAGGACAGCCTGCCCGGCCGGCTGCCTGGAGCTGTGGCCAGGCAAACACTTCCTTTGTTCTTGTGTGTCTGGTTTATGGAATATCTGGCTTAAGGACAAATCAGGGACTATGGAAATGCTCAAACAAGTTCCTGGTTCTGTTCCACTGACAAGAGCTAAGTGAACTCAGGCCACTCAACCTAACCAACCAACCAGACAAGCCTAAACCAAATTCAAAACCAAACACCATTTGCTGTTGTTGTTCTCCTGCTTGAGGAAAGAAACACTCTAAAGGCAGTCGAGAAGGGCTTAAAGATCCAACTGGAACAGGCCCAGGAGCAGTATCAAAACAAGAAGATACTCCTCTGAAAAAAACCCCACAGCTAGCTGGCTCAGCCTGCTGTATTTATAGAAAATGCTGTTGTTGTAGGCCCTGTGCCAGGCTACACAGGAGACTTCCTCTGAAAACCTCGAAATGGAAGCATCTGCCAGCTCTTCCTTACTGTTTTCCCTACAGCTTTACATGAAGTCCTCAGTTTGGAGAGGAGAAGGCTCTTACTGTGGCCTTTCAGTATCTGAAGGGGGCTACAAGAAAGCTGGGGAGGGACTTTTGAGGGTGTCAGGGAGTGATAGGACTGGGGGGGGGGGGTGGAAAAAAACTAGAGATGGGAAGATTCGGATTGGATGTTAGGAAGAAGTTGTTCCCCATGAGGGTGGTGAGAGCCTGGCACAGGTTGCCCAGGGAGGTGGTGGAAGCCTCATGCCTGGAGGTGTTTGCAACCAGGCTGGATGTGGCTGTGAGCAACCTGCTGTAGTGTGAGGTGTCCCTGGCCATGGCAGCAGGGTTGGAACTGGCTGATCCTTGAGGTCCCTTCCAACCCTGACAATCCTGTGATTCTATGAACTGACTGCCCAGCCTCACTGATGTGGTAGTAAGAAGAGAGGCAAAATCAGAAGGGGCTCTTGTCTAGGTCCTTGTGTGGAGATGTAGATCAGTCTGCTGCAGGCACTACCGAGATAGGGGGTAAGAAGAACAGAGATCTGATTCCTCTGCTTATTGCTTTTTGCTCTCAGGGTCTTGCACACAGAAGTCTTGTTTCTGTCTGTAAGAACCTGATCACAAATTTAATCAGGAGGAAAAGGAGAAACAGAACTTAACAATATCTGAGGGCTGGGTGTAATGAAGGAAGGAAGGGACAGGGACAGGCTCTGCACAGTTGTACCCTGGGATACAACAAGGGGCAATGGATATAAACTCCAGCACTGGAGGTTCCACCTCAACATGAGGAGGAACTTCTTCCCTGGGAGGGTCCCAGAGCCCTGGAGCAGGCTGCCCAGAGAGGTTGTGGAGTCTCCTTCTCTGGAGCCTTTCCAGCCCCATCTGGATGTGTTCCTGTGTGACCTGTGCTGGATTCTATGCTCCTGCTCTGGCAGTAGGGGTGGACTCAAAGATCTCCAGAGGTCCCTTCCAACCCTTAACAGCCTCTGATCCTGTGAATCTCTTCCCCTCCTAGGGACAGCAGAAAGGGCAGGGGAAATGATGTGCTGAACAGTGATAAAAGGGAAGGAAAATCCTTGGCACTCCTAAGACAGGAGCTGCCCAGCTATCAGCTCCTTAAAAATGCTGATGCTAGGAATACCAGCTGTGCCACTCTGCATGCAAGATGCAGAGGGAAAGAAGGTGCAGTGAATTTCTACAAGGCAGGAAGAACTCAGCAAAGCACTTTCCCCTCCTGCACACCGAAGCAGCCTTTTACTAGAAACAACACATTTCTTGGCATCCCTGAACTGCAAACATTCTCCTCTCGTCTCCCCTTCCATTTTTTCCACTGGCAGAAATAATTGCTGTGGCCAGTCAAAATAAAACCCACCAAAACCATTTAAAACACCATGTCCAGTTCAAACCACTTTTGACACACTCAATTCTGGAGGAATTCTGGAAGAGAAGCCAACAACAAAAAAACCCAAACCCAAACAAACCAGGGGGCGTGGATTATAGCTGCAGTTGCTGATGTGTGACTCCTGTCTGCAACACCAGCAGCACCCCAGGTTCTTTAGGAGACACAGCACACGTTCTTGAGGCCAGTGTTCCGGTGTCTGTTTACCAATGCCCAGGGGTGGAAGCTGAAATTCCTTCTCTAAGTACCTGCTGGGTAACTCCTGCTGTGTGCAGTGCTTGAGACATGGAGTAAAACAGTTACACTATTTTCAAGTGAACTTATTTTCACAGGATCACAGAACTGTCAGGGTTGGAAGGGACCTCAAGGATCATCCAGTTCCAACCCATTCCCAGAGGAATCAAACCTGGGTTCTTCCTTCGCCCTGTCTCAGTAGTGCCTGCAGCAGACTGATCTACATCTCCACACAGGAACCCAGACAAGAGCCCCTTCTAAGTCTGCTTTTCTTACCACCACATCAGTGAGGCTGGGCAGTCAGTTCGTAGAATCACAGAATCATCAGGGTTGGAAGGGATCTCAAGGATCAGCCAGTTCCAACCCCCTGACAGGTTGCTCACAGCCACATCCAGCCTGGCTGCAAACACCTCCAGGCAGGAGGCTTCCACCACCTCCCTGGGCAACCTGTGCCAGGCTCTCACCACCCTCATGGGGAACAACTTCTTCCTAACATCCAATCTCAATCTACCCATTTCTAGTTTTGCTCCATCCCCCCCAGTCCTATCCCTCCCTGACACCCTCAAAAGTCCCTCCCCAGCTTTCTTGTAGCCCCTGCAGATACTGGAAGGCCACAATGAGGTCTCCTCAGAGCCTTCTCTTCTCCAGACTGCACAGCCCCAACTCCCTCAGTCTGTCCTCACAGCAGAGCAGCTCCAGCCCTCTGCTCATCCTCGTGGCCCTTCTCTGGACACCTTCCAGCACCTCCAGATCCTTCCTGTGCTAGGGGCTCCAGCACTGGACACAGCGCTCCAGCTGTGGTCTCAGCAGAGTGGAGCAGAGGGGGAGAATCATATGAGGAACAATTTCTTCTCTGAAAGGGCTGTGAAGCCTTTAGGCTACCTAGGGAAGACTCTGGAGGGATTTAAAAGCTGTGGAGATAATGTGCTGAGGGACATGGGTTAGTGGTGGGCTGGCAGCGCTGGGTTAGTGGTGGGCTGGCAGTGCTGGGTTAGTGGTGGGCTGGCAGCGCTGGGTTAGTGGTGGGCTGGCAGTGCTGGGTTAGTGGTGGGCTGGCAGCGCTGGGTTAGTGGTGGGCTGGCAGCGCTGGGTTAGTGGTGGGCTGGCAGTGCTGGGTTAGTGGATGGCTGGCAGCGCTGGGTTAGTGGTGGGCTGGCAGTGCTGGGTTAGTGGATGGCTGGCAGTGCTGGGTTAGTGGTGGGCTGGCAGTGCTGGGTTAGTGGATGGCTGGCAGTGCTGGGTTAGTGGTGGGCTGGCAGTGCTGGGTTAGTGGATGGCTGGCAGTGCTGGGTTAGTGGTGGGCTGGCAGTGCTGGGTTAGTGGTGGGCTGGCAGTGCTGGGTTAGTGGTGGGCTGGCAGTGCTGGGTTAGTGGATGGCTGGCAGCGCTGGGTTAGTGGTGGGCTGGCAGTGCTGGGTTAGTGGATGGCTGGCAGCGCTGGGTTAGTGGTGGGCTGGCAGTGCTGGGTTAGTGGATGGCTGGCAGCGCTGGGTTAGTGGTGGGCTGGCAGTGCTGGGTTAGTGGTGGCCTGGCAGCGCTGGGTTAGTGGTGGGCTGGCAGTGCTGGGTTAGTGGTGGGCTGGCAGTGCTGGGTTAGTGGTGGCCTGGCAGTGCTGGGTTAGTGGTGGCCTGGCAGTGCTGGGTTAGTGGTGGGCTGGCAGCGCTGGGTTAGTGGTGGCCTGGCAGTGCTGGGTTAGTGGTGGCCTGGCAGCGCTGGGTTAGTGGTGGGCTGGCAGTGCTGGGTTAGTGGTGGGCTGGCAGTGCTGGGTTAGTGGATGGCTGGCAGTGCTGGGTTAGTGGTGGGCTGGCAGCGCTGGGTTAGTGGTGGGCTGGCAGTGCTGGGTTAGTGGTGGGCTGGCAGTGCTGGGTTAGTGGTGGGCTGGCAGCGCTGGGTTAGTGGTGGGCTGGCAGTGCTGGGTTAGTGGTGGGCTGGCAGTGCTGGGTTAGTGGTGGGCTGGCAGTGCTGGGTTAGTGGTGGGCTGGCAGTGCTGGGTTAGTGGATGGCTGGCAGCGCTGGGTTAGTGGTGGGCTGGCAGTGCTGGGTTAGTGGTGGGCTGGCAGCGCTGGGTTAGTGGTGGCCTGGCAGTGCTGGGTTAGTGGTGGGCTGGCAGTGCTGGGTTAGTGGATGGCTGGCAGCGCTGGGTTAGTGGTGGCCTGGCAGTGCTGGGTTAGTGGTGGGCTGGCAGCGCTGGGTTAGTGGTGGCCTGGCAGTGCTGGGTTAGTGGTGGGCTGGCAGCGCTGGGTTAGTGGTGGGCTGGCAGCGCTGGGTTAGTGGTGGGCTGGCAGCGCTGGGTTAGTGGATGGCTGGCAGTGCTGGGTTAGTGGTGGGCTGGCAGCGCTGGGTTAGTGGTGGGCTGGCAGTGCTGGGTTAGTGGTGGGCTGGCAGCTGGGTTAGTGGTGGGCTGGCAGTGCTGGGTTAGTGGTGGGCTGGCAGTGCTGGGTTAGTGGTGGCCTGGCAGTGCTGGGTTAGTGGTGGGCTGGCAGTGCTGGGTTAGTGGTGGCCTGGCAGTGCTGGGTTAGTGGTGGGCTGGCAGTGCTGGGTTAGTGGTGGGCTGGCAGTGCTGGGTTAGTGGTGGGCTGGCAGTGCTGGGTTAGTGGATGGCTGGCAGTGCTGGGTTAGTGGTGGGCTGGCAGTGCTGGGTTAGTGGTGGGCTGGCAGTGCTGGGTTAGTGGTGGGCTGGCAGTGCTGGGTTAGTGGTGGGCTGGCAGTGCTGGGTTAGTGGTGGGCTGGCAGTGCTGGGTTAGTGGTGGGCTGGCAGCGCTGGGTTAGTGGTGGGCTGGCAGCGCTGGGTTAGTGGTGGGCTGGCAGTGCTGGGTTAGTGGTGGGCTGGCAGTGCTGGGTTAGTGGTGGGGCTGGCAGTGCTGGGTTAGTGGTGGGCTGGCAGCGCTGGGTTAGGGTGGGCTGGCAGCGCTGGGTTAGTGGTGGGCTGGCAGTGCTGGGTTAGTGGTGGGCTGGCAGCGCTGGGTTAGTGGTGGGCTGGCAGCGCTGGGTTAGTGGTGGGCTGGCAGTGCTGGGTTAGTGGGGCTGGGCTGGCAGCGCTGGGTTAGTGGTGGGCTGGCAGTGCTGGGTTAGTGGGCTGGCCTGGCAGTGCTGGGTTAGTGGTGGGCTGGCAGTGCTGGGTTAGTGGTGGGCTGGCAGCGCTGGGTTAGTGGTGGGTGGGCTGGCAGTGCTGGGTTAGTGGTGGCCTGGCAGTGCTGGGTTAGTGGTGGGCTGGCAGTGCTGGGTTAGTGGTGGCCTGGCAGCGCTGGGTTAGTGGTGGGCTGGCAGTGCTGGGTTAGTGGTGGCCTGGCAGTGCTGGGTTAGTGGTGGGCTGGCAGCGCTGGGTTAGTGGTGGGCTGGCAGTGCTGGGTTAGTGGTGGGCTGGCAGTGCTGGGTTAGTGGATGGCTGGCAGTGCTGGGTTAGTGGTGGGCTGGCAGTGCTGGGTTAGTGGTGGGCTGGCAGTGCTGGGTTAGTGGATGGCTGGCAGTGCTGGGTTAGTGGTGGGCTGGCAGTGCTGGGTTAGTGGTGGGCTGGCAGTGCTGGGTTAGTGGATGGCTGGCAGTGCTGGGTTAGTGGTGGGCTGGCAGTGCTGGGTTAGTGGATGGCTGGCAGTGCTGGGTTAGTGGTGGGCTGGCAGTGCTGGGTTAGTGGATGGCTGGCAGTGCTGGGTTAGTGGTTGGACTTGGTGATCTTAGAGGTCTTTTCCAACCAGAAAAAAAAAAAAAAAAAAAAAAAAAAAAGAGAAAAACAGTTGTTTGGTTCTTTTTGCTTTGTTTTGATCCCATTCTCTTTGGTCCTAGGAGTGGTTTCTGTGCCAGGGGAGGATTAGGCTGGATGTGAGGAAGAAATTCTTCCCAGAGAGCGAATGTGCTGCCCAGGGAGATGGTGGAGTCACCATCCCTGGAGGTGTTTAAGAGGAGACTGGATGAGGCCCTTGGTGCCATGGTTTAGGTGATCAGATGGTGCTGGGTGCTAGGTTGGACTGGATGATCTCAGAGGTCTTTTCCAACCTGGTTGATTCTGTATTTAATTCTGTATTGCTGTATTCCTTCTATGTTTAATTCTGCCTTGAGTTGTTCCAGCGTTTAAGGGTCCCACTCCCATCTGCAGAGGGAATTCTAGGGATTATAAACTTTAAGGCTTAAAGAGAGACCGCTGCCTGTCACTGATTTAGGGCTAGCTCTGTGAGTTTCACTCCTCCTCTGCACATTTTCCAGGAAACCTGGGTTTTAAAAACCAAAACAAACCCAGAATGCATAGTTTGGAACACAAAAATATAAAGGAACCAGCTGGCTAAGAGGACTTTGACTCATGTGATAGCTGGCTGATAGAAATGACAGACTAATTACATATTACCCTTTGCTCTCCTGTGAGGCAAAAGAGCCAGCACTTTGCTATCAGAGTTCAGAGGCTCGTCAGCAGTGGCACAGAGTCCACTTGGAGGCCTGTGGCCAGTGGTGTTCCCAGGGGTCAGGACTGGGTCCAGTTTTGTTCAGTATCTTTATCAACAACCTGGCTGAGGGCATTGAGAGCTGGACAGGCTGAGAGCTGGGTGCAGGCAAACCTCATGAAGGTCACTAAGGACAAGTGCAGAGTCCTGCATCTGGGCAGCAGTCACAGCAGGCACCAGGACAGGTTAGAGGCTGCCCTGCTGGGAAGCAGCTCCAGGGAGAAAGACCTTGGAGTGCTGGTGGGCAGCAAGCTCTGCATGGGACAGCAATGTGCCCTGGTGGCCAAGAGAGCCACTGGGATCCTGGGGTCAGCAAGAAAAGTGTGGCCAGCAGGGTTTGGGAGGTTCTGCTCCCTCTCTGCTCTGCCCTGCTGAGACCACAGCTGCAATCCTGTGTCCAGTTCCGGAGAGACAGAGACCTGCTGGAGAGAGCCACAAGGATGATTAAGGGACTTGACAAGGGGCAGTGGCTTCAAAGTAGAGAAGGGCAGATTCAGATTGGATATCAGGAGGAAGTTCTTCACTATGAGGGTGGTGGAACAGGTTGCCCAGGGAGGTGGTTGAGGCTCCTTCCCTGGAGATATTCAAGGTGAGGCGCGAGGAGGCTCAGGGTAGCCTCATCTAGCCGGGGATGTCCCTGCTGACTGAGGGGAGGTCAGACTGGATGACCCTTGGAGATCCCTTCCAGCCTGGACCATTCTATGAATTCTCAAAAGTTCCCTTCATAAGCTCATGAAAACACTTTGTCCTTACAGGAAAATGTATTATCAAGTCAGAGACTAATCAGACCAACTCATGATCATTGTCACCTGTTTCCCATTCTAGTTGGACAGAAGAAGCTGTGATCTGGCACGCTCCACGCTCTAGAGCCTTCAGATAGCAGAACTGGAATCCACTCTAAACCAGCCAGTTGCTACTCATGTATGTTGAGGCTCTGCTATTGTGCAAAGACAGAGGCCAAAGTTTTTGGTTCTCTCTCAGTCCCTTAATGCTCTGGAATAATCCATTCTCCTTGCGTCTACAGCTCCTTCCATGCAGCTGGTGGTGGGTAGCTGTGGGTTATGAATTAGCTTGGAATGACAATTCTGTGCCACCCGAGCTTACTTCAAGTCCAAACTTCTCCCATTAAGACTGTGCTGGCACAGGAATTGTTGTGCAAACCAAATGTTCAGCTGAAGAAGCAGTGGTAGCTGCAGTCAACATCAACTGTTCAACCTGGAGTCAGGCTGCATTCCAAGTCCAGATCCTTTAAACAGCTGAACAGATGCTCCTTAAGAGACTAAGAAATACCCTCATATCTCAGATTCCTTACATGCATCACATGCCTTGCTGCAGGATCATTGCTGCATGCAGCCCATAAACTAACCCTGCAGTGTACCAACGCTCTCAGCCCACACAACTTACCACAGGCTGCAGAATTAACAGCATCGATTTAACCAGGTAGGAAAAGACCTCAGAGATCATCCAGTCCAACCTATCACCCAACACCATCTGATCAACTAAACCATGGCACCAAGTATAGATATATTTGATTGGTTGGACGCGATGATCTTAAAGGTCTCTTCCAACCTGGTGTATTGTATTGTATTGTATTGTATTGTATTAAGTGCTTCATCCAGCCTTATTTTAAACACCTCCAGTGATGGTGACTCCACCAAATTCCAATGGCCAATCTCTCTTGCTGGGAAGAATTTCTTAGAGTCATAGAATCAACTAGGTTGGAAAAGACCTCAGAGATCACCAAGTCCAACCTAGTACCTAATACCTAACACCTCCTGACAACTAAGCCATGGCTTCAAGTGCCATGTCCAGTCCCCTCTTGAACACCTCCAGGGATGGGGACTCCACCACCACTCCACCACTCCCTGGGCAGCACATCCCAAGGGCCAATCTCTCTTGCTGGGAAGAATTTCTTCTTCACATCCAGCCTAAACCTCCCCTGGCACAGCTTGAGACTGTGTCCTCTTGTTCTGGTGCTGGTTGCCTGGGAAAAAAGACCAACCCCTACCTGGCTACAACATCCCTTCAGGTAGCTGTAGATGGCAATAAGGTCTCCCCTGAGCCTCCTCTTCTCAGGCTGCAGTTCAGTCTCAAGACTCGAGAACACCTCTGTGTTACCTGGGCTGGCAGATGGCTTCACAGAGCTCTTGGTTAGCTTCACTATCAGAAACCCTCCACTTCCATTACCAATTTCTGTAATCAAGCCTTTGCTCTTAAATCTTCTGGAAAGAACTTGCCTGTTATTGATCAAACCTTTAAATAGCTTTTAGTTAAATTGCTTTTTAGCTCTCTAATTGAATCAGTACCAATACAGTAAAATGGAGGCTGGCACTGGAATTTGTCTTCAAACCTCAAACTGTTGATATGCTTCACATGTTCCTGTCATTTCCAGACCTACTGGGGGAGCTCCCTCAGCCTGTGCTCACAGGGAGAGGTTCCACTGCCTGCAGCAGCTCTGGGGCTCTGCGCTGGACTCTCTCAAGCAGCTCCCTGAGGTCCTCTTGAACTGAGGGGCCCCGAACTGGACACAATATTCCAGCTGTGGCCTTACCAGGTCAGAGTAGAGGGGAGGGAGAACCTCTCTTGACCTACTCGCCACAGCCCTTCTAATCCAACCCCAGGCTGCCCTTGGCCTTCTTGGCCAGATTGCTGGCTCATGGGCATCCTGTTGTCCACCAGCACCCCCAGGTCCTTTTCCCCAGGGGCTCTCTCTAACATATCATCCCCCAAGCTATACTGTAAAAGAAAACTTGTCATCACATCCCTGTCAGGGCTATGGTTTCGAAAACGTTCCTCATTTCACCTCTATAGTGATTCATAGATCCTGTCACATCACCTCCAGCATCACAGCTACCTACATTTGTTGCCTGTCTGTAACCCTGCCCTGCAGTCCTAACTGCTGTGCAAATCTCCTCAGGGCAGAGAGACAATGATTCAACTATATCTCGGGGGGCAGCTAATTCCTTTTCACCGTGGGTTAAGCTCAGGGCAGCTCAGAGCAATCTAATCAGATTTCTACACTTCTGTGCCATTTGGGAGCCAAGTGGCTGTTAGACAAAACAGGCCCTTCCCTGCAGCTGAGGCTGTCAGTTAGCTCAAGACTCTCTTCCTCCTCAAACTTGGAGGTTCTAAAGCTGCCTGGTTTACAACACAAAGGAGTTTTGAAGACTGAACTTTGATTTGGGAATCTTAGGTCTTTTGACCCTTTGTTTAGCCATTAGTAATTGAAAGCTAATGCAGTTTTCATTGCTCTATTTCTTCTATGCTTTCTTTTTCCTGAGCAGTATTTCTTGAAAGACAAATTGTACTCCAATATGCCAATCCAACCTGGGATTCTGTGAACATTTTCATTCCTGTACCACTGCGAGCACCAAAATCCCTTATTAAAGGTATGTGTTTAGCTCCTTCAGGCACATTCTACACAGAGGAGCTGTAGCTCCTCCTGAAATCTGAAGAGGAATCCAGTGGCAAATGTGTTCACACAACACAATGCCTCAGTTTCAGAGCCCAAGTGTGAAAGCATTGACTTCCACTGCCAATTCCTCCTCTTCAAAATTCCCTTCAAAACAAAATGTTTCATGATAAACAGATTGGTTCTTTTTCTTAAACTAAATTGCAGTCTTTGAAAATGCCAAGCAACAAGTGCATCCAATTAATTAGCCAGTTAAGGAAGACAGCTGTCCATTCCTCTCATACTAAGGTTTTTAGTTACCAGTGGGCACAGTGACTCTGAGCTTGCTTTCAAGCTTTTTTGGACAGCAGCTCGTTGGTCTCATGCCTTGTAAAACAGAGCCCTTAAATGGTCATGCCTTGACAGGATGTCCTCAGGTGAGGAAAACAGCTTTACCAGCATTCACATCTCCTGATCTCATGAGGTTGCTTTCAGTAGCACATTACACAACTATTTAGGAGGATGAAAACGGAAGGCCGATGACAACCTGGGGGGGGGGGAGATTAGAATGGCTGTGGTCAGTAGGTCGAGAGAGATTCTCCTCCCCTTCTACTCTGCCCTGGTGAGGCCACCTCTGGAACATTGTGTCCCGTTCTGGGCCACTCAGTTCAAGAAAGACCTCACAGAGCTGCTCCAGAGAGTGCAGCACAGAGCTACAAAGATGCACACAGTATGGTCTGGACATTTTTTTTTAACCTTGGGTAGTTGATTTCTCTTCCTCCTAACTGCTTTGGAACAAAAATAAGTCCTGATTCAGCAGAAAAAAATCCATCCCTGACATGATTATAGCAACCTGCTGGTGACTGCTTCTCTAACCCAGCATTTAATGTGTGAAACTTGCACTTGCAGCCCAGAGAGACAATCACATCCCGGGCTGCAGCAAGAGAAGCAGAGCCAGCAGGGCCAGGGAGGGGATTCTGCCCCTCTGCTCCACTCTGCTGAGACCACAGCTGGAGCTCTGGGTCCAGTTCTGGAGCCCCTAGCACAGGAAGGATCTGGAGGTGCTGGAAGGTGTCCAGAGAAGGGCCACGAGGATGAGCAGAGGGCTGGAGCTGCTCTGCTGTGAGGACACACTGAGGGAGTTGGGGCTGTGCAGTCTGGAGAAGAGAAGGCTCTGAGGAGACCTAATTGTGGCCTTTCAGTATCTGAAGGGGGCTACAAGAAAGCTGGGGAGGGACTTTCGAGGGTGTCAGGGAGGGATAGGACTGGGAGGAATGGAACAAAACTAGAAATGGGGAGATTCAGATTGGATGTGAGGAAGAAGTTGTTCCCCATGAGGGTGGTGAGAGCCTGGCACAGGTTGCCCAGGGAGGTGGTGGAAGCCTCCTGCCTGGAGGTGTTTGCAGCCAGGCTGGATGTGGCTGTGAGCAACCTGCTGGAGTGTGAGGTGTCCCTGCCCATGGCAGGGGTGTTGGAACTGGCTGAGCCTTGAGGTCCCTTCCAGCCCTGACAATTTTATGAAACAAATCTGTGCTTTGCAGTTATCAGCCTCTAAAATTCAATCTAACAATAAGAGACATGAGACCAAAAGCTACAACTTCCCTGTGTTTAAAACCTCTAATTTCTGTAGATAATTGGAAATGTATGATTTTGTCCCTTTAAAAAGCCACTTCTAAGCAACCCTAAAAGCCCCACTTGACTTGGAGCTGAATGGGAGTGTAAAGCAGTCTCCTGCTTTTACTTCCAGTCTGCAAGACTTTCTTTTTTCCCCCTCTAAATCTCAGTCAGTACCTGGATTGCTATTTCATGCTGAAAATGAGGAATCCATTATTTTCCAGAGCACCACCACATTATCACTTTCAAATTAACTGGAGTGTGGCAGGCCTGGCGTGGAATTGCTTTTGCTATGGAGAAGATGAGGAGCTCAAGACAAACCAAGAAAATAATTGAAGGCTATAGTTGATTTTTTTTCCCTTTTATTTTTCCCCCCTTTTTTTTTTCTTTCCCCCCTTTTAAAACCTTTTTTTCCTTTTCATTTTTTCCTATTTTTCCCTTCTTAAAATCCATTTTCCTGTTATTTTTTCCCCTTTTATTTTTTTTCTTTTAATTTTTCCTTTGCTTTCCCCTTTTTAATTTTTCTTTCCTTCTAATTTTTCCCTTTTATTTTTTCCTCTTTTTCCACCTTTCAATTTTTTTTATCCTTTTAATTTTTTTCTTTCCCCCTTTTGAAATTTTTTTCCTTTTTTACACATTTTAAAAATGTTATTTTCCTTGTAATTTTTTCCTTTCCTTCCCCTCTTTAAATTTTTTTCCTTTTAATTTTTTCCTTTCCCCATTTTTAAAGAGAGTTTTTCCTTTTAATTTTTTCCCTTTTAAGTTTTTTATTTTTTTCCCTTTCTTTCCCCTTTTAAATTCTTTAAAGGTTTTTCCTTTTAATTTTTTTTTCCTTTTATTTTTCCCTTTCTTTCCCCCTTTTAAATGTTTTCCTTTTATTGTTTTCCCTTTTTTCCCTCATTTTTTCTCTTTTCTCCCTCTCCCCCTTTTTGTTTCTTAATTTTTTCCCCTTTTTCTTTTTTCCTTTTTTGTTTCCACCCCTCTCTTTTTCCCCCCTTCCCCCACTTTTTATTTCCCCCTTTTTCTTCATTTCCTTTTGTTTTCCCCTCTCTCTGTTTTCCCCTTTTTTCCCTCCTTCCCTCTTTTTTGTTTTTTCTTTTCCCCCTTTTCCTTTCTTTTTCCATTTCCCCCTCTCTTTTTCCCCTTTTTTCCTCCTTCCCCTTTTTGTTTTTTTTTTTCCTTTTCCTTTTTTTTCCCATTTCCCTCCTCTCTTTTTTCCCTTTTTTCCTCCTTCCCCTTTTTGTTTTTTTTTTCCCCTTTTCCTTTTTTTCCCATTTCCCTCCTCTCTTTTTTGCCCTTTTTTCCTCCTTCCTTTGTGCGTCTTAATTTTTTCCTCACCCCCCCCTTTGTTTTCCCCCTCTCTTTCCCCCCTCTTTCTCCCCCTTCCCCCTCTTTTTGTTTCTTAATTTTCCCCCTTTTTCTTTCTTTTTCCTTCTTCTTTTTTTCCTTTTTTCCTTCCCCCCCCCTTTTTTTTTTTTTTTGCTGTGATTTTTCCCCCTGACCGGCTCATAAAATCAGGCGACCGCGGTGAGCTCTAGCGGCGAGCAGTTTGATGTCCCCAGCAGGACACCGAGAGCCAGCAGCAGCGCTGTAAATCCAGCGCGGGGCTTCGACACCGTGCTAAGTGTGGCCTGAATCTCGGGGCTTCCCTTTGATGCCAGTGCAGTATATTAAGCGGCAAAGCCTTCACTTTTATTTGTCTGTACTGTCTGCGACAGCAATATCGCCTCATTTAGCCCCGGCCAACGGGAGACTGCCCAGGGAAGCAATCTGTTACAAATTAGCACAGCTCCCCTTTCATTTTACTAGCTAGTAATTGGAAGGGGTTACCAAAGTGTAATTTATCAGATGATGTGTGTTTATCTTTTTGTGGGGACAGCGTGCCTTTGGTGCATTTCCCTACGCACCCTGAGGGAATAAGCTTGCCTTGATGTCCATTAGATCTGAAAGAAAGCAAAGGCCGCCTGTGAAACCTAGGAGCGTAATTTGTTGGGTTTGAGAAGGAACAGTTTCCCAGACATCTAAAATGGTATTAATGGCTTTATTAGAACCTTACCTTTCCTTGGAAATGCTTTTGCTCTCCCGTTTCCAAATGGTCTTGAAGTCGCTGCAGAATTCATACCACACCGTGAACACGTAGTTGGGGGTGATCTCCTTCTCGCCAGGCTTTGGCTTGATCCCAAAGTACCCCACTGTTTCTTCAAAGCTGGGGGGGGGGGGGGAACAAACAACTGTCAACACATAAGGCCACTGGGGAAACAGTTTCTCTGAGGGCTGGTTCCTGATTCAGTAGTCAAGGCTGGCAATTACCATTACTTCCCTTTAGCCTTGGAAACCATAGCAGTAATCCATGCCGAGTATAACTAACCCCCAGCACCTACCTCCTTCCAGGAGCAGAACTCACGGTGCCTGAGACATCAGAGAGAGATGTCAGGCAAAGCACAGGCATTTCATCTGCATGACAAAAACTGCACTTCCTGCAACTCCTGGATGTGTTTAGAGGTGGTTTGGATGTGGTGATTTGGGATATGGTTTAGGGGGTGAACCTTGGAGAGCAGGGTTCTCCTTGGACTTGGTGACCCTGAGGGTCTCTTGAAGCTGAAAGTTTCTGTGGTTCTGTGATTTCAAGGAATGCTATGTTATCTCTAATTCCTGCAACACTCCATGAAGATCTTATTCTCCCATTTACTGATGTGGAAGAGCCACATGCCAAACCAGGAAGAATTCCCAAGGCTTGGTAAAAGCAACCATCAATTGCTTAGGGAGAACTGGGATTAGCAACAAAAAACCCCAACCCCACAGAGAGCGAGTCTGTAAAGAAGTACTGAAAATAAACCATCTCCTTCCACAGGTAATTAATTTAATCAAAATGCACTGCCAGTGTTTTAATGTTTTTTTCATAGAATCAGAGAACTGTCAGGGCTGGAAGGGACCTCAAGGATCAGCCAGTTCCAACCCCCTGCCATGGCCAGGGACACCTCACACTGCAGCAGGTTGCTCACAGCCACATCCAGCCTGGCTGCAAACACCTCCAGGCAGGAGGCTTCCACCACCTCCCTGGGCAACCTGTGCCAGGCTCTCACCACCCTCATGGGGAAGAACTTCTTCCTAACATCCAATCTGAATCTCTCCCCCTCTAGCTTGGATCCATTCCCCCCAGTTCTATCACTACCTGACACCCTCAAAAGTCCCTCCCCAGCTTTCCTGTAGCCTCCTTCAGGTACTGGCAGGTTGCCATTTGGTCTGCCTGGAGCCTTCTCCTCTCCAGGCTGAACACCCCCAGCTCCCTCAGCATGTCTCCATAGCAGAGCTGCTCCAACCCCTGATCATTGTCCTGGCCTTCTTCTGGACCCTCACCACCAGGTCCATGTCCTTCCTGTGCTGAAGGCTCCAGGGGTGGATGCAGTCCTCCAGGTGAGGTCTCACCAGAGCTTAGTAAAGTGGCAGAATCACCTCTCTGGACCTGCTGGCAATGCATCTTGTGATGCAGCCCAGGCTGTGATTCAGCAGATGCTACTTAAGGCAACAGATGGAAATTCTGGCAATATTCTGTAAGTTTTACTTGGGTTTGTAGTCCACTTTGCATCTTTCCATATGGAATTGACAAGGTCAAGTGTTTGGTTTTGCCCTAGGCTGAGATTCAAGCTTTTAGCTAGGCCTGAAGAACATCATCAAGAAACCCACCCCAAACCAGCCAGATGTTTCCTTCTCAAAATACAGGAATACATCTTCCAACTGCTTCACCCAATGAAAGCTTGGATTTCAGCCACATGAGCCAATGCAGTCCTTAAAGGTTCACAGGCTCACCGATTTCCTTGGCTTGGAAGGCAGCCTCAAAGATGGACAATGCTTCTAGGACATACTGAAGAACATCAGATACTGATGTAATAGCTTTTTATATCCTCCTACAGGATAACCTCAACCTTTTCAATTTCTTACCCAGGTTTTGCGTGAAACATGTAATTAAATTTCAGGGTAATTGGTGATTCATAGCAAAGGGATCACAGCAAAAGCCCAGAGACACTGGCACAGGTTGCCCAGGGAGGTGGAGGAAGCCTCCTGCCTGGAGGTGTTTGCAGCCAGGCTGGATGTGGCTGTGAGCAACCTGCTGCAGTGTGAGGTGTCCCTGCCCATGGCAGGGGGGGTTGGAACTGGCTGATCCTTGAGGTCCTTTCCAACCCTGACAGTTCTGTGATTCTATGATTCTATAACCACAATACAGTCCAGAGCTGGAGGGTGCTGTAGGGACACTACAAGCAATTAGGAAATAAATATACAAAGAAATGTTACTTTAAATATCTGTGTAAACCATTCTGAGATTTAAACCCCTGAACACCCAAAATACTTTAATGGTTAAGAGTTTATGCCCCTGGGCAATGCCATCTCCACTGGGGTCAAATATTGCACAGCTGAGCCAGGAACAGCAAGGCTAGAACCTCTCTTGTGGGGTTTCCTTCATGTAACAGCAGCCCCAGTAACATCATCAGTAACAGAACCTGACTAACATCTTCCTAACAGACCCCCTCTCCACCTCATCTGTGGCTGATGCATTTGCCTCTGGGGGCTCTGGGACCCTGAATTCTGGGTGTGTTTGGGTGGTTTGGGTGTGGTGCCTGGGGATACGGCTTAGGGGTGAACCTTGTAGGGTAGGGTTCATGGTCAGACCTGATGTTCCCAAGGGTCTTTTCCAACCTGTGATCCTGTGGTTCTTGCACACTCTCTCGTTCTGCCTTTGTCCTGACACTTACTCCTCATCCCCTCTGTCATGTTTCCTATTCAGCCCTTCCCCCAGAAGCAGTTTTGCGTTCACCCAGCTCAATCTAGTTTCTTGGGCTGCCTCCTGACATTCAGAAGTAACAGATCCTTTTCGCAGTAATGTAAAACACTGAAGGCTTATTTAGCAATTGAAAAAGCCAATCTTCACATCAGACAACCAATTCTTCAAGCCAGCTGCAAATTAAGTGGCCCCTCCATAGCCACTGTGGGCTCAGAAAAAACAACATCCAGCCCTAAATGACCACAGATCTGCCTTTGGTGACCACGAAGGAAAACCAGTGCTAAGAAGCTAAGAATTAATTTACCCCAGCTGACTGATGGCAGTTCCATAGTTACCATAAATAAAGTTAAAGGCAGATGCTTTGCTCTCCCCAAACTGCAGTTTGGTAAACCAACCAACCAACCAACCAACCAACCAACCAACCAACCAACCAACCAACCAAAATATTAGAAATACGAAGTTATTAAACATTTTACTACCCATCAATCATTTCCTCTCATTTCTCCCCACGCTTTGCTTCCTTTGGCCTACAGAAGGCAGAGATCTTCAGCTAACAGAAAGATGAGGATTTCCCTGCATTCAAGAGCCTGAAGATGTCCAGTGAGAATCAGATCTATTCTCACTGCATTAAGCAGTTAATCAGTTATGGTAACATTCTTTCAATACCCTGATTCAGTCTAATCTTGACAGCAGTTAAACCCTCAAGCAGGGCAGACTGTTGGGCTAAAAACTCAGCTGAACTTTTTCCTGGAAGCCTACCTAAGAATTTTTTCAGACAGCAATATTACCTCTTTGAAGTACAGATCCTTCCCCCCCCCCCCCATTTCATCTGTCTCCTAAGAAGATCAATAACATCTTTGACCAAAATAAACTAGCTAAAACCCCCAACCTTACCATTTTTGTGCATTTTCCAAACTGCTTTCTTCTTTTTTATGGTCTTCTTTAGCTGCCAATGAAAGAAACAAACAGGACATTTTGAGATGTAAATTGCCTGCCTTGCTGCTTTAGAGCTCTCACAGGTTGAAACATCTCTGCCATTCAGAGCTGGCTAGGTGGTGTACTCAGGGCCTCTGAAATAAATGTTGCATTAAAAAGCAATAAACATTTGCTAAGTTCCAGGGGGGTTAATTTGTATTTATTTATTGCAGTTACATGAATGCTTTTAGTGTGCCTCTGAAGCACACTGGATTTGAAAAGTCATTTGCAACCCATCCTATGCAGGAAGATCATCTGAACAGAAAGCCAATCATTCCACTTGACTCTCGGATTGTAACCAAAGAGAGAACATTAAGCTGTCTGTGGGCTTTTTTTGTGTGTTTCACTGTCTCAGGCCAGAACTCGCAAATTGCAAGCTGTTTGTCTTGGCTTGTTTCTATTGCTTTTTGCCCAGCAGAAATAATTGGAAGTTACTGGAACTGAACAGGTATCAAACATAGTTAACACCAACTGCTCCATATAGCTCTCACATTCAGTTCAGGAAGCTGGAAAGTGAAAACACATGGACTGAGTTTTCAGCCTATGGCATGTCCATGATTTTAGGTGTTTTGGGGGTTCTTGGTTTTGGTGGGGTTTTTTAAAGCAGCCAGGAGTTTGAAAAATGGTTAGAGACTCTGAGTCCCTCTGATAGAGAATGTTCACACAAACTAGTTTGCAAAAGATGGATTTTCTCCACTCCTGAATGTGTTTCCTGAGCTGGATACTCAAGCACCCCACAGAATGAGGAGAGGCTGAGAGCCCTGGGGCTGTTCAGTCTGGAGAAGAGACGAGGAGGGCATTTAATATAGGCTTATAAATATGAGGGCTGGGGGTCAGGAGGCAGGGGACAGGCTCTGCTCAGCTGCACCCTGGGATAGGACAAGGAGCAATAGATAGAAACTCCAGCACAGGAGGTTCCACCTCAACATGAGGAGGAACTTCTTCCTGGGAGGGTCCCAGAGCCCTGGAGCAGGCTGCCCAGAGAGGTTGTGGAGTCTCCTTCTCTGGAGCCTTTCCAGCCCCATCTGGATGTGTTCCTGTGTGACCTGTGCTGGATTCTATGCTCCTGCTCTGGCAGGGGGCTTGGACTCAATGACCTCCTGAGGTCCCTTCCAACCCCTAACACCCTCTGATCTCGTGTGATCCTGTGAATATATATCAAGTACAAAATATTGATCATTTCTTCCTGATACACAGAATCACAGAGTCTGTCTGGTTGGAAGAGACCTGCAAGTTCATCCAGTCCAACCCTCGACCCAGCAGTGAAGGGTTACCACTAAACCACGTCCCTGAGCACCAGGTCCAGTGGAGCAACTTCAGCTGTGGCAGAAGAGCAGGTAAAACAGTGCTACCATGGAAAAACTGCTCCTATTCCAAGTCAGAACAATCCTGTAAGTGCAAACATTACAATCAACAGAGCCTGGGCACTCCTTTATACAAAGATTAAGAACTTTGTCTTTTTGCTGCTCAGGCTATAGGAGCACACTGGCTGCTTGAAATACAGCTACAAGCTTGAGTTTACAGGCAAGGCCACTGAGAAATTCATCCTGAATTCCATATGAACATAAGGAAAAACCTTTTCACTATGAGGGTGGCAGAGCCCTGGAGCAGGCTGCCCAGAGAGGTTGTGGAGTCTCCCCCTCTGGAGACTTTCCAACTCCATCTGGATGCCTTCCTGTGTGACCTGCTCTAGGTGATCCTGCTCTACAAGTGAGGTTGGACTCAATGATCTTTGGAGGTCCCTTCCAGCCCCTGACACTCTGTGATTCTGTGACCAAATGTAAGGTTTGCTGTCTAGTCTCACATCTACAGGGCAGTTCTTAGCATGCTCTACTGTTTGGATTAGTCACAGAAACATTCAGGCTGGAAAAGACCTTCAGGTTCACCAAGTCCAACCCAGAACCCTACTCTACAAGGGTGACCTTTAAACCATATCCCCGAGCACCACCTTGAAACACATCCAGGTTTGGTGACTCCACCACCTCCCTGGGCAGCACATTCCAGTGCCTGAAAGTCCATCTCCTGAATGAAGTACCACATCCTGTCCCACGACCAGCAGACAACCTCCACCAATGCGTCTAGTCCATGGGGTGGTGTTAGGTCATAGCCTGGACTGCATGACCTCAGGGGTCTGATGCAGCCTCAGTAACTCTGTGATCTTCTCAGAATACAGATGTGAAAGCCAGGGTCAGTCAAGAATTTCTGTGTCCTAGAGACAAGAGCTTTGAAGGAAAGCAGGCATGGACTCGATGATCTCTGAGGTCTTTTCCACCCTGGTTAATTCTGCATTTACAAAGCAGGCAGTTTGAGCTGGCTGTAAGAACAGCCTTTTGTGATACAGAGAGCTGCAGGCTCTGCAGAGCAGCCACCTGCCTGAGCCTCCTTGCCACCTGCACCTAGCTCAATGAAGAAGAGAAGCAATGGATTCTGATCTCAGGAAAGTGCCTTATGAAGCTGAGATGTTTCTGGTGGTTTCTTTTTACTGAAGTGCAGAAGGAAGCATTTGAAGAGCTGTGATCCCCCAAACAGTTCTGAGCGAAACAGCAGGAGAGTGACACTAAAAACATACAACCCCAAGGTCCTAGCTACTGCCCACTCTGCTGGCTGAGGGTGAAGCAGTGTGCCAAACACTGTGCTGAGAATGAGAAATGATCAGAAAATATTTACTTTCATGGGTCTAATATATGCACAGCAGCCTCCAGTTTCAACAGAACCAGGGCTGCTGTGGAACATTTCCCCAAAGAACAAAGGAGTGAGAAGGCTGAGTGCTGGCTGGCACAGACTGAGAGCTGGAGAAGGTCAGCAGCTCATAAAGGCAAGCACAGAATGGGGCAACTGCTTGCTCGGGGAGGGGGAAGACAGAGGAATGAAAATGGGTAGACATAACTGCACAAAAATCTCACAGTTACTTCTGCCTCCTGGAGTGAAAGCTTTTCCTCCAGAGCCTGGCTGGATACATGTGCTGCTGGTTCTCTCTGACCCTAACTGTATGAATGCACACAGGAAGGGTATTTCATACAAGCCCACAGATCGAGCTGTACCCACTGCAGCTTGCTTGGACCCAGCCATCACAGCTTATTTTTCAGCACCTTACCATTTCAGAATGGAAAGATCTGAGGCCTCGATTCTGATAGCTTTTCTGAGCATTCTGTAGCAAGGCCAGCCTGTCAGACCAGGAGAACACTCAGACAACAGCAGCTGGGATGGGGGCATCAGAGCTCTCTTCAGTTCCTATTTCCAAGGACGAGGCCATCTGTGCTTCATGAACTTTTAGAGATGGGTGAATTCTAGGGTTTTCTGTGGGGTAAAAACCCCTGCCCTAACCCAAGGCATTTGGATTTTCCCCAAGGAAGCAAATAGGCCTTATCTGACTCTTGCCTCCCAACCACAGTTAAGACAGTGTGACAGTTTGGGCTGTGACAGTTTAGCCTACAGACAGACTCTAGGATTAGATAAAAATAAAACAACAAACCCCAAACAAACCAACAAGCCAAAGCAACTCTAAAACCAAACAATACCAACCAGCTAAACACCCCTGTGCAGCCAAACAACCACCAGAACAGGCTAAAGCTGAACAAAATCCCTAATGAAATTCCTCTCTGAACTTCACAGATCCTGGGCAGAGGCTGTTAAAAGAGTGGCCAAAGGTTACTAGGACATTCTCCAGGCTCACAAGGGCTCACCTTCCATATCAGTCAAGCCTAAAACCTCTTCAGGAATCATGCTGAAAGGCACTCACAAGATGAAACCTCTGCTAGAAACATACATCCAAGGTTGAGGCAGAACATTCTATCCCCAGAGGGGTTCAGCTGGGTGAGCTTTCTCCAAGGTGCCACATGTCCCATCCTGTGGCACTACCAAGTAAGGAGAACAAGAAGAAACAGACCTTAATATTGCTGGTCTTTCTAAAGCACAAAGCCATACCATTGGGTAAGAGGCTGAAATCTTGTAGACATCCACAGCTGATATCCTTGGGTAGCAGAAGCTGAACCCAGAACACTCTGTGGCTAAAAGCTGACTATGATGGGTGTCCACTCTCGAGTCCAATTGGCATGCAAAGGAAACCTTGCAGGAACTTCTTGACCAGGGACTATGCAGAGTGCAAGAAAAAGCTCAAGGCTGATCTAGGTGAGTAAAAAGACCAGAGAGGACCACCAGAAGCAGTGCCAGCAGAGGTACGGGCTGGATGTTAGGAAATATTTCCTCACAGAGAGGAAAGGTTTCACCTGCCAGCACTGGGCAGGTCTTTGAGCTGCCAAGAATCATAGAATCCACCACGTTGGAAAAGACCTCAGAGATCATCAAGTGCAAGCTATTACCCAACACCTCCTGACAACTAAACCATGGCTGCAACTGCCACATCCAAGTCTTTCTTGAACACATGCAGGGATGGTGACTCCACCACCTCCCTGGGCAGCACATCCCAATGGCAAATTACTCTCCCTGGGAAGAACTTTCTCCTCACCTCCAGCCTAAACTTCCCCCTGCATAGCTTGAGGCTGTGTCCTCTTGTTCTGGTGCTGGGTGCCTGGGAGAAGAGACCAACCCCCACCTGGCTACAACCTCCCTTCAGGTAGCTGTAGAGAGCAAGAAGGTCTCCCCCAAGCCTCCTCTTCTCCAGGTTAAGCAACCCCAGCTCCCTCAGCCTCTCCTCACAGGGCTGTGCTCCAGACCCCTCCCCAGCTTTGTTGCCCTTCTCTGGACACCTTCCAGCATCTCAACATCTTTCCTAACCTGAGGGGCCCAGAACTGGACACAGGACTCAAGGTGTGGCCTAACCAGTGCTGAGCACAGGGCAGACTTCCCTCCTGCTGGCCACACTGTTCCTAATGCAGGCCAGGAGAACTATCATAAGCAATCTACTGAAAGTCAAAGAATCATGGAATGGCTTAGGTTGGAAGGGACCATGAGGGTGGTGAGGCTCTGGCACAGGCTGCCCAGGGAGGCTGTGGCTGCCTCCTGCCTGGGGGTGTTGAAGGCCAGGCTGAATGAAGCCTTGAGCAGCTGAGTCTAGCTGAGAGGTGTCCCTGGGCATGCTGGGGAGGTTGGAGCAGCTGAGCTCTAAGGTCCCTACCAACCTGAGCCATTCTGTGATTCTATGATTAACTTTATCTAATGACTAACTTCTAATTGGCAGGCTTCACAAACTCATGGGATTCAAGAGACAGCCTGGAAACGAGATGCAAACATTTCATTGCATGTTCAATGCAGCTTTCTGTTCCAGTACACTGGGATGCAGAAACCTCCCGAAGAACTGATCCCATGCTCATCAAGAGCTCTTTCCTGGATGGTATCAGTTAAGCGAGAAGGTCTGGGAGCAATGGGGTCAAAGAAAGCTGGTCTGGCCTGGATCTGTACTTGAGAGCTCCTTCGCAGGTGGATTCATTGAGGTTTCGTTAAGGGCTGAGTTCATGATTGTAGAATCATAAAATCACAGAATCATAGAAAGGTCCAGGCCAGAAGGGAGCTCCAAAGCTCATCCAGTCCAACCCCCTCTGCAGTCAGCAGGGACATTCCCAACTAGATCAGGTTGCCCACAGCCCCATCAAGCCTCACCTTGAATATCTCCAGTGAACAATCCTCAACCATCTCCCTGGGCAACCTGTTCCAGTTTTCTACCACCCTCATAGTGAAGAACTTCTTCCAATCTCAATCTGCCCTTCTCTAGGTTGAAGCCATTGGCCCTGGTCCTGTCCCTGCAGGCTTTTGCAAAACAGTGTCTCTCCATCCTTCCTGTAGCCCCTTCAGGTACTGGCAGGCTGCTGTTAGGTCTACCCAGAGCCTTCTCTTCTGCAGCTGAACACCCCCAGCTCGTTCAGCCTGTCCTTGAAGCAGAGGTGCTCCAGCCCTTGATCATTTTTGTGGCCCTCCTCTGGACCCTCTCCATCAGGTCCAGGTCCTTCCCTTACTGAGGGCTCCAGACCTGTATACAGCACTCCAGGTGAGGTCTCCCCAAAGCAGAGCAAAGTGTCAGAATCCCCTCTCTGGCTCTGCTGGCAATGCTGCTTTAGATGCAGCCTTTGTCTCCCTGCAAGTCTAACAGGGTCACTTTGGTCTACTTAGCTACATAGTTTTATTGAGATTTTGGGAGCTTCACATCTTCTGATCTCTAACTCTGTCACATTTGCTCACCACTGGCCAGTGCCTCCCAAATTCCTACCAGGGGCAGGGGAGGTGTGGTCCCAGTCACCTTGTTCCCTTCTCCTCTTCTCTGAATGAGCCCATCTCGCATTTTTAAACGTGGGATTTGGCCATGCAGGGTTTGGGGGATTTTTTAGATGGTTTAAATACTGCTGTAGACATCTCAAATCCTTTCAAAACAATCTTCAGAACACTTGCTGCCATGAGGTCTTAATCACGCTGCCCCGAAGCAGCCCTTCCAAGTTTATTTTCCTTTGCAGTGGGACAAAAATTGGGGTTTTTCATCCCGAGAAAGCCACAATGCACAAACGTTTCTATCACACAGGGAGGCCCTGTGCAGCCTTGGAAAGCTGCTTCACAAACAACTTTCCCCCCAAGTCATCGGGGATGTCAGCTCCCAACCTGCATCTTAGGCCAAGCACTAATTAATTAACTCACGTTTTCCATGCAGAAATCAGCAAAGACTGTCAAAGGTTCCACACTTCCCACGTGCCCGACCCAGAGCAAACTGCCCGTCCGGGCACACGCACAGGCAAGCGCCACCAGCAGAAGACTCTCCAGCAACACGTTCAGGAGAGGGTTTCTCTTTATCCTCACAGCTAATAAAAAGCCTGGGAAATGAAATGTTCTTTTAAAAGTGCTAATGTTGCCTACAAATGTGCCAGAAAAAGGCTTGGAGGTTGTTTGCTACAACATTAGGAATAATTACCCATTTTCTATTTCTACCTATATTTCTTTCGATTGCTGCTTCTATTTATTTCTACTTCTATTTCTTCCTATTTCTACTTCTGTTTCTATTTCTACTTCTGTTTCTTTCTATTTCTAGTTCTATTTCTTTCCACTTCTGTTTCTATTTCTACTTCTATTTCTACTTCTACTTCTGTTTCTTTCTACTTCTGTTTCTATTTCTATTCCAACTTCTATTTCTTACTATTTCTTTCTATTGCTACTTCCATTTATTTCTATTTCTACTTCTATTTCTACTTCTACTTCTGTTTCTTTCTACTTCTACTTCTATTTCTTTCTACTTCTGTTTCTATTTCTATTTCAACTTCTATTTCTTTCTTTCTATTGCTACTTCTAGTTTCTTTCTATTCTGTTTCTATTTCTACTTCTATTTCTTTCTATTGCTTTCTTTATTCTTCTATTTCTACTTCTACTTTTTCTTTCTACTTCTGTTTCTTTCTACTTCTGTTTCTTTCTACTTCTGTTTCTTTCTACTTCTGTTTCTATTTCTATTTCAACTTCTATTTCTTACTATTTATTTCTATTGCTACTTCCATTTATTTCTATTTCTACTTCTATTTCTACTTCTACTTCTGTTTCTTTCTACTTCTGTTTCTATTTCTACTTCTATTTCTTTCTATTGCTACTTCTAGTTATTCTTCTATTTCTACTTCTACTTCTGTTTCTTTCTACTTCTGTTTCTTTCTACTTCTGTTTCTTTCTACTTCTGTTTCTATTTCTATTTCAACTTCTATTTCTTACTATTTCTTTCTATTGCTACTTCTATTTATTTCTACTTCTTTTTCTATTTCTACTTCTATTTCTTTCTATTTCTACGTCTATTTCTACTTCTGTATTTCCATTTCTATTTCTTTACCTATCTATTTATTTCTACTGATTCCTATACTTCTTGAAATGCGTGTTTCCTGGTGCGCTGCTTCTATTCCACAGGAGAATTGTGAATTAAAGCTGGTTTGGTTTTTCAGTTAGCTTCTACACAACAAGGGAATTGTTCCATTAAAATTCAGAGCAACACCAGTCTCACTTTACTGTGTTCTGGAGTTGTTAATTACAAACACAAATTAGCATTGCCATTTTGAATGTATTGAAATGAAGGTATTTGAACCTGCCTCTGGCTCCAATGCCACCAAGCCACCGAGCTCCTGTTCTCCCACACTTGTGGTTCCAGAGAATAAAGACATGCTATTCATGTTCTAGAAATACAGCCTAAATTCTAATTTCTTCTTAATCAACTTTCATAAGGTTGTGGTCTAATTCCAAGATTAATCTCTGAGAGGACTAACGGTATGGATGCAGTTTATGGAAGGGAAAAATTAGTTCTAACCCTTTCAAACAGAACAAGGTTGACCTTTGGAGGTCCCTTCCAACCCAGACCCTTCTATGATTCTCACACAAAGCCATGACACAAACTCCTGCATGTTATGTGACAATTTGAGTATGTTAATCATTTCTCTCTGTTCTATTCTCCTGTTTTGATGCTTTTGATGCTGTGTTTGGGACTCTCCAGTTTATCTGTAACTGCAACCTTCTTTGGCAAGCAGGAGGAACACCTAGAAGGATCAGCCCAGTTTTACAGCAAAACCAATACTTGTAAACAGTCAAATGATTATTGAAACCAGTAAGAAGCTGGAGGCCTCCTCAAAGGTGCTCCTGCTTTGGTGGGGGTTTGGACTGGGTGATCTCTGGAGGTCCATTCCAACCCCTACCGCCCTGTGATTTAACCAAAACCAAGTGAATTTGCTGGTGAAGCAGCAGCCAACCTGGTGGGTGAAGAGGGAAGGACTACACAAATACCATTAACCTAATTTGAGCAAAGCTGGTGAGATTTGTGGCCTGAAAACTTTCAGGGGAGAGGAAAGGCACAGCGGTGGAACGATCCCAAATGATTTATGAAGCCGAAGCCCTTCCTGCTGATTGAGCTGGGCCCAGCTTGGTTTCGCATGCTCGGCTGCAGGGCGGCACGACGTGCTGGGGAGCGGTGGCCCCACACGTTTGAACACGCTAGGACACGCTCCTCTAGGTGAGCCAGGGGATGGGGGGGGGCCACGGGGGTGGGGAGTTTAAAAGCTGCTGCTTTGTTTTCCTTCCACTTTCCCCTCATTAGGATAAGGCTCCCCCGCAAAGCCAGCCGCTTCTGGTGGTCGAGAGCAAAGCCTCGTTGTAAATGCACAGCAGGATAGTGGCAAAGCTGAGATTAATTCTCCGTGGATTTATATGGACCTTGCTGCCTGCTGATGGCTTGTGCTCTTTCAAAGGTGCCTATGTTGCCCTTTCTTCCCCCCTTCTCCTTTTTTATTGCTGGCTGGTTGCTGACTTTATTCCAGCATATGGCGCTTGGCGCCGTGACACAGAAGTGAACATTTTATACCAGAATTAAAAGTGGGTATTTGACAGTTTCTGTCAGAAAGTTCAGAGCAAAGAATTTGTGAGACAAGATTTATGACATATTTTATATGGGACACATCTGTTTCTTTGCTGCCTTTCTGTTTCAATGAAAAAAAAAAAAAAAAGGCAAGGAAGGTTCTTTAAGAAACAAAGGGAAAAAAGCACAAAAAAGCACAGGCAGAAAAATCTGCATCACTGAGAGTGGGTTGGGTTGGAGAGGAAGAATAAACTGCAGCAGCACAGGCTGGGAGAGGATCTGCTGCAGAGCAGCCCTGGGGAGAAGCACCTGGGAGTGCTGCTGGAGAACAAGTTCTGCATGGGGCAGCAATGTGCCCTGGGGGCCAAGAAGGCCAAGGGGGTCCTGGGGGGCATCCAGAGGAGGGTGTCCAGCAGAGCCAGGGAGGTTCTTCTCCCCCTCTGCTCTGCCCTGCTGAGACCTCCCCTGCAATATTGCATCCAGGTCTGGGCTCCCCAGTTCAGGAGGGACAGGGATGTGCTGGAGAGAGTCCAAGGGAGGGCTACAAGGCTGCTGAAGGGCCTGCAGCACTGCCTGGGGAGGAGAGGCTAAGAGCCCTGGGGCTGTTCAGTCTGGAGAGGAGAAGACTGAGAGGAATCTGATCAATATCTATCAATAGCTGAGGGCTGGGGGTCAGGAGGGAGGGGACAGGCTCTGCTCACTCGTTCCCTGTGATGGGACAAGGAGCAATGGATGTAAACTCCAGCACAGGAGGTTCCACCTAAATATAAGGGGCAACTTCTTTACTGGGAGGGTCCCAGAGCCCTGGAGCAGGCTGCCCAGAGAGGTTGTGGAGTCTCCTTCTCTGGAGCCTTTCCAGCCCCATCTGGATGTGTTCTGTGTGACCTGTGCTGGATTCTATGCTCCTGCTCTGGCAGGGGTTGGACTCGATGATCTCCTTGGGTCCCTTCCAACCCCTGACACCCTGTGACCCTGTGAATCCATCTTAAAATGAGCTGCCTGGGAGCATGGCAGCCACCTTCCTCCTCTTGTTCAGCCCTACAGGCTAGGTGGGGATGAGAATGTCAAGCCCAAACTGATTCTCAGATGCTTGGCTACCCTTACTTCAGGGTAAATCAAACAAAATGAAAAACAAGTTGTATGGATATTAGATACTCACTTTCAAAAGCAAGGTGAAGTATTACAGCAGCTATTGGCCACTGATACTGCTTTGAGCATCCAGAACTGTGAAATCACAGAATCATGCAATACATCTGGTTGGAAAGGACCTCAAAGATCATCCAGTCCAACCTTCAACCCAGTGTAGGTCTATCCTAAACCATGCCTCTATAGCTCCAGCTCCACATGACACTTGAACACCCCCAGGGATGGGGACTCCACCACTGCCCTGGACAGATCATTTCTGTGTTTGAGAGCCCTTTCAGTGAAGAAATGTTTCCTAGCATCCAGCCTGAACCTCCCCTGATGCAGCTGGGAACCATTTCCTCTGCTCCTGTCCCTTGCCACCAAGGAGCAGGGGCTGTCCCCTCCTCACTCCAACCTCCCTTCAGGGAGCTGTAGAGAGCAAGGAGGTCTCCCTCAGCCTCCTCTTCTCCAGCCTGAACACCCCCAGCTCCCTCTAGCCCAGGGGCTCCAGGCCCTTCTCCAGCCTGGTTGCCCTGCTCTGGACAGGCTCCAGCTCTTCAATGTCCTTCTTGCATTGAGGGGCCCAGAGCTGAACACAGCACTTGAGGTGTGGCCTCCCCAGTGCTGAGCACAGGAGGATGGTCACCTCCTGTCCCTGCTGCCCACCCTGTTTCTGACCCAAGCCAGCACGCCATTGGCCTTCTTGGCCACCTGGGCACTGCTGGCTCATGGTCAGTCAACTATCAGCCAACACCCCCAGCTGCCTCTCCAAGCTGCAGCTTTCCAGCCACTCATCCCAAGACAGTAGCTTTCCAAACACTCTGCTTTTACACCTTATCAAACCACACATCACATATAACAAGGCAGGCAGGAAACTTCTCCACATTTATCTGTTAACATCACTGAACCTGACAGAGTTCAGGCTCCAAAGTTCAGCATTTCAGCCTTCAGTCACAACTGAAGTTTTGGAGAACACCTTAAAAAAAAAAAAAATCTTATTTAAGGAAAAAAAAAGTAAAACTCATTGTGCTTAACACAAGAGAGGGAAAAATGTCTTTGACTAACCCCTGGCCCTTTAACCAACAACCTTCCTGTTGGCAAAGACTCCTGATTTTGCCATGAAATCCTAAGGCTCAGCATGAGAAATGTGGAATTTCAATAGGGGGAATTAAGGCAGAATGAGTAATATCTAAAATAGATATTACATAAGATATGTAGAAGGAAGAAAACAGAACAGCAAGCAATGCCCCTGCTCGAGGAGCACACCCATCTGCACGCAGAAGAATGCCACTTTAGTTAACTTCTTATTTCACCCACTGAAGGAACTTACTGCAGTTCCTGAACTTATTTAAGGAACACATCAAAAGGGGAAAAAGTAATTAAAAATCTCCATGCATTCTACAGAAATAGTTCTGCTTGTTACAGAACTTCTCTGGAGAAGAGAAGGTTTTGGGGAGACCTAATGGCAGCCTTCCAGTACCTGAAAAGGGGCTCCAGGAGAGCTGGGCAGGGACTTTTACAAGGGCTTGTAGTGAGAGGACAAGAGGGAAGGGATTGTAGCTTGAGGAAGGTAGATTTAGACTGGAGGTTAGGAAGAAATTCTCACCACGGAGAGGCTGATGAGACACTGGCACAGGTTGCCCAGGGAGGTTGTGGATGCCCCCTCCCTGGAGGGGTTCAAGGCCAGGTTGCTTAAGCAAGCTGGGCTAGTGGGAGGTGTCCCTGGCCACGGCAGGGAGGTTGGACTGGATGATCTTTAAGGTCCCTTCCAACCCAAACCACTCTGTGAATCTGTAATCCTCAACAATCTCCCAAACACAGATGCAGTCAACTCCTCCACAA
Organism: Picus viridis; assembly: GCA_033816785.1. NCBI lineage: Eukaryota > Metazoa > Chordata > Aves > Piciformes > Picidae > Picus > Picus viridis. The sequence goes on along the minus strand of CM066585.1, from coordinate 1,694,278 downwards.
AATCACAAGTCTTTGCCAAATGCTTTCCTCCTATCCATGCATCTAATTCTTGTTTTTAACACAAAAAAGTTTGTCCCCAGCTCAGATTTTGTGCAGGAAAATTTCCCTAGTTACTACTTTGAGCTGCCTGGAACTTGGAACAAAAAAGAGAGGTAAACTTGAACCTGCAATTATTTCTCCTTCTTGCCAGAAATAAACCCCAGGATACTAACTTTAAGAAGTATTTTGTCAGGATGATGTCCATCAGTGTTTTGACAGCAAACACCAAGCTGCATTAGAGTAGAAGGAACGAGTGTTCTCTGAGTTTGCCCTCTTGGTGATCAACACATGGAACAATCACAGAATCACTGAGGCTGGAAAAGACCTCTGAGATCATCAGCTCCAGCCTATGTCCTAACACCACCACATCAGCTAAACCAGGCCACCAAGTGCCACATCCAAGCTTTCCCTAAAGGCCTCCAGGGATGGAGACTCCAGCCCCTCGCTGGGCAGTCCAGTGCCTCATCAGCCTTGCTGTCAGGAAGTGCTTCTTAGCATCCAACCTAAACCTCCCCTGGCACAGCTTCAGGCCATGGCCTCTTGTCCTGTCACAAGTTGCCTGGGAGAAGGACCTGTCTTTTGTCCCAGCTTCAATCTTGCAACACTGGATGATTCACCTAGTTTTACTCTGTCACTACCCAGTTTTGGGACCTTAGTAGTAGCCTGATGCTAGGGTAGTTCTTCTACCTCTCTACTCTGCCCTGCTGAGACCACAGCTGCAATCCTGTGTCCAGTGCTGGGCTCCCCAAGTCAAGAGAGACAGAGACCTGCTGGAGAGAGTCCAAGGGAGAGCCAGGAGGATGCTTAGGGGACTTGAGCATCTCCCCTGTGAAGAGAGACTGAGAGCCCTGGGACTGTTTAGTCTGGAGAAGAGAAGGCTGAGAGGGATCTGATCGACGTCTATCAACATCTGAGGGGTGGGTGTCAAGTGGAGGGGGCCAAGCCCTTTTGGTGGTGCACAGCAATAAGCCTTTGGGAGCAGACCCTCTGCAGCCTTCTTGTAACCCCTTCAGGTACTGGCAGGCAGCTCTAAGGTCCCCCTGGAGTCTTCTCCAGGCTGAGCACCCCCAGCTCCCAGCATTATGGTAGCAGTGAAGCATATTTCCAAGCTTCATCCTAAGACTGTGGTGTGAAATGACAGAGCTCAAACCACGTGAGAGTGCCCAGGGTGATGGTAGTAACAGCTTTGGAGAGCTTCTCATTAAGCACACTAAGATCTTCTACCCAATCCTTCCACTCCTTGACTGCACTCTTTTCTTGGAACTAATATCTTCCACATATGTAAGCACTTGCTCACAGGCTATATAAACTAAAGTCACGAATCAGGGAGCATTCTGCTTCCCTGCCAAGGGCAGCTTTGACATGGGCTTAAATTGTATTAGTTCAGTGACTTTGAGTATCAGCCCAAACAGGGAAAGAGAAGGATGTCAATAGCAGTGCAGACCCAGATAAACTGCCTGCTAGGGGAGCTGACTGCAGTACAACGACACCAGAAGCAGACTAATAGCAAATCATGCAGGGAATGCCTAAGAATGAGGTAAAGAAGAAAGCAGCTCGACTAAGAGAACAGCCTAATGGGATCCCTGAGAGAAACCAACACTGTAAGAGGGACATAGATCTATTGGAACAAGTCCAGATGAAGGCCACAAAGATGATTCAAGGGGCTGGGACGCCTCTGCTATGATGATAACCTGAGTGAGCTGGAGAAGAGAAGGCTTCAGGAGGACTTTAGAGCTGCCTTCCAATAGCTGAAGGGATCCTACAGGAAGGCTGCAGAGGGACTTTTTACAAGAGGGTCCAACAACAGGACAAGGGGAAATGGATTTAAATTGAAGGAGAATAGCTTTAGATTGGATCTTAGGAAGAAACTCTTCGCCAGAAGGGTAGCAAGACTCTGGAATGGATTGTCCAGAGAGGTTGTGGAGATGTTCAGGGCCAGGCTGGTTGTGGCCTTGAGTAACCTGGTCTGGTTGAGAGGCATTCCTGCCCATGGCAGGGAGGTTGGATTGGATGAGCTGTAAGATCTCTTCCAGCCTAAGCTGTTCTATGGCTCCATGATATAACCTGTGGCTCAGCTTTCCCTTTGTTCTATAACCCTGTGGGCTCAGGAACTGGAAGAAATGCAGTGGAGCTGAACAGAAGACAAAGGTTTCAAAGAGAACGTTAAGGCAGTGCTAGACTCCAGAGAGCTGACAGTGGTTCTGCACAAGGTAGCAGTAATCCCAGCTGTAGATTTCATAGCTATCATATGCATCATACTTCCTGGTATTAAATCAAGAGTATCAACACTGGCATTCATTATGCTGCTCAGCTGCTATTAAGAGGAGAACTTTATCTATCAGGAAATTCCAGTGACTTTGCAGCAGCCACAGTAGTTCAGCATGACACAATCAAACTGAAAAGAAGCTGTGGGGGACTGAGAGAGACACATCCCTAAGAGCTCTTTCCTTGCCTTCCAAGGATGACATTGCATTTCTGGCTACAAGTCCTTCTAAAATACACTCACACATTCCAGTGCAGAGTAAGCCTCCAATTTTTATTGAAAGTCATAGTCATAGAATGGTCTGGGTTGGAAGGGACCTCAAAGGTCACCCAGTCCAACCCCTCTGCAGTAAGCAGGGGGAACCTCAACTAGATTAGGTTGTCCAGAGCCCTGTTGAGCACCACCTTGAGTCTCATCTCCAGGACTGGGGCCTCAACCACCTCCCTGGGCAACCTGTTGCAGTGCTCCAGCAGCCTCCTGGGGCAGAACTTGTTCCTCACATCCAATCTCAATCTGCTCTGCTCTCATTTCAAACCCTTGTCCCCTGTCCTGTCCCTGCAGGCCTTTGGGAACAGTCCCTCTGCAGCCGTCTTGGAGCCCCTTCAGGTCCTGGCAGGCTGCTGTTAGGTGTCCCCAGAGACATGCTAGAGTGGAACTGATGACAGCAATTTGATGCACATCTGCTTCAAAACAACCAATTGATAAGTTTCCTGAAGAGTCACAGTTTTAACCACCTTCCACTCTCAGGACTTTGATGCTGGTAATTCTTGTGGTAGTGTAGGAGGAGACACTCATTTCAGAGCAAATTCTCGTTCTTTGAATCAGCTCACTGTCAATATTGCTTCACTTAAGAGGCATATGGATGCAATCACATTCCAGGACACCTTATTTGGTGTCCTAACAGACCCAGGCTATTGTCTTAACTCCACAATCTCAGAGTGCCACAGCAGTTAGGTTCTGTGCTTCACAGGCTGATGCCAGTGTATGTAAATCACTCTTTCATCTGTTTAAATACTAAGGCCCTTTGAGTGATGAAAACAGTTATGAGTGTCACAAACAGTTTGCAAGATTAAAGTCGTTCTGCTGCTGGCATCCCAAGCAGCGTTCCAGCTCCAGAACACAAACTTTGCCTGCTCTGCAATGTCATTGCTGGGAAGGATAAAAAGGGGTTTTAAGCAAACATTATCACTGCAAGGAAGTATGACATATTTTTCATGTTTGACACTGGGCATAAATTTCCTCCCACACTGTTTAATGTGAGAACTGCATCTGTGTGGCAGAGGTAATAAAACATCTCAGTGAAAACAAATGAAGGGAGGAGGGGGGAAAAAAGAGGAAAAAAAAAGGGGGAAAAAGAGTTATGATAAGCAGAACAGAAAATAAAGCTTTGAAGTCCAAAGTCTTCATATTCATACCTTTTAGTCACAAAAGGAACACTCAGTATTTGATATGCAGACTGGAGAGAGCCTTGTAGAATTGGCTATCTTTACAGAGATGGTTGGGGTTGGGGTTTTTTTGCCTGACAGGAGCAGCTTCACAATTGCAGGCAAGAAAATCAGACAACCGCAGGATCAGAGGATGTCAGGGGTTGGAAGGGACCCAAAGAGATCATCGAGTCCAACCCCCTGCCAGAGCAGGAGCATACAATCTAGCTCAGGTCACACAGGAACACATCCAGATGGGGCTGGAAAGGCTCCAGAGAAGGAGACTCCACAACCTCTCTGGGCAGCCTGCTCCAGGGCTCTGGGACCCTCCCAGGGAAGAAGTTCCTCCTCATGTTGAGGTGGAACCTCCTGTGCTGCAGTTTCCATCCATTGCCCCTTGTCCTATCCCAGGGAGCAGCTGAGCAGAGCCTGTCCCCTGCCTCCTGACCCCCAGCCCTCAGATACTTATAGACATTTATTAAATCCCCTCTCAGCCTTCTCCTCTCCTGACTGAACAGCCCCAGGTCCCTCAGCCTCTCCTCACCAGGCAGTGCTGCAGTCCCCTAATCACCCTCCTTTCAAATGCTGTTGCTCCTCTGCTGCTGTCTACAGACCACATTTTCCAAGGCAGCTGTGACCGTAGTTCAGTGCTCTTAAAAATGATTCTTGAGTTTCTTGCTTCACCACTAAAGCACTGAAGAACTACAAAGAAAAAGCAGCACAGGTACCATAACCTCATAAACAGGTTAAGAGCTGGAGCACAGCAGTAGTGGCAAGACAAGTATTTGACTTTGGTTTCTATGTTGGTTTGGAGTATTACCTTTTTCCCCCTCTCCATACATTTTTTCAAGGGGGAGAAAAGGCAGAAGTTAAGAATTTTAAGCATTTCTCAGGGCTTTCTGGCAGTTTGGGAAGTCACTACAGGGCTGATACCAAACTGCTATGAATAAGGACTTCAAAGATGATCTCTACATCTGTTTTAAACCCCACACTATAATGTGGTCAGGCTAGGAAAGGAAATAAGTGGCAGTAGAAATTTCTTCCTAATCTGAGACTGTATTAAAATTGACACAATGGTATGACCTGTCAACAGCAACAGAGGAACAAGAAGTATGATTATCACAGAATCACAGAAACATTCAGGCTGGAAAGGACCCCTGGGAACACCAAGTCCAACCATTAACCCTACTCTACAAGGGTCACCCCTAAACCATAGCCCCAAGCACCACATCCAAACCACCTTTAAACACATCCAGGTGATTGAACCACCTCCCTGGGCAGCACATTCCAATCCCTGAGCACTCTTGATGGGAAAATTTTTTCCTACTGTCCAGTCTAAATCTACCCTGCTGCAGCTTGAGGCCATTGCCTCTTGCTCTGTCACTAATTCCTTACCTGTGAGCAGAGACCAGCAGCAGCCTCTCCACTACCTCCTTGCAGGTAGTTGTAGACAGCAGTGAGGTCTCCCCTCAGCCTCCTCTTTTCCTCATTACCCATCCCCAGCTCCTTCAGCTGCTCTCCATCAGATTTATTCCCCAGGCCCTTCCCAGCTTCCTTGCCCTCCTCTGCCCCGGCTCCAGCACCTCCACATCTCTCTTGCACTGAGCTGCCCAAAACTGGACACAACACTCCAGGTGTGGCCTCCCCAGAGCTGAGCCCCAGGGGACAATCCCCTCCCTGCTCCTCTGGACACAGCATTGCTGATCCCAGCCAGGAGGCCTTTGTCTTTCTTGGCCACCTGGGCACACTGCTGGCTCCTGTTCAGCTGCTTGTCCATTAGCACCCCCAGGTCCCTTTCTGCCAGCAGCTTTCCAGCCACACTGCCCCAAGCCTGGAGCCTTGCTTGGGGTTGCTGTGCCCCAAGTGCAGGAGCTGTTGCCAATTGGCACTGGTAATACTGACAGCAGTGCCTTGGAGCACTTTGGTCTTTTGATTCACTACTACTAAATGACAATGAGCATCCTGCCTCACTTCACAGACTGCTTTGATTGAAAGCAGCAGAGTTTCAAGAGAGAAAGGATTTGTCTGCTGCAAGGTATGAAAAGCTACTCTCATCCTCCTACACTCCAAATACATTTTGGAATGTAAATTAAGACAGGAAGGTTGCTTTCCCCAGGTTAGTACAGCAGGTGCTACTAGATGAAGACAACAAATCACAATGTCTAAGCAACTACAGCACAAGGGCAGCACTGAAGATGCAACATTTGTATACCCAGGAGGAGCAAGCAGAAAATAATCAACAAGAAACTGAAGGTGAAATACATGACAGCAGAGTTAAAGAGAAGTTAAGTGGCAGAGATCTCTTGCATGAAAGCTGTTTGAAGAAGTTGTTGCATGTCATGTTGAGGAAGAAAATGCAAACGCTTAAAGTTGTGTGAAAACAAACTTAAGATGGCAACAAGCAACGGACTGGTGTCCCCAGCAGAGGATGGACACAGAGCTGTTGGAACAAGTCTAGAGGAGTATCTTGACTGTTTAAGGCATCATCCAACCTGACCCTGAAGCCCCCAGGCAGGGAAAATTAGAGAAGAGCAGATTTAGATTGGATGCTAGGAAAAAGTTCTTTACAATGAGCATGGCTGAGCACTGCAGGCGGCTGCCCGGGGAGGTGGTTGAGGCTCCCTTCCTGGAGACATTCCAGGCGAGGCTTAACAGGGCTCTGGACAACTTATCTAGTGAAGGATGTCCCTGCTCACTGCATGGGGGTTGGACTTGATGAACTTTAGAGGTTCCTTCCAACCCAGGTGATCCTATGATATCCTCCCTGGGCAGCCTGTGCCAGAGTCTCAGCACCCTCCTGCTGAAGAACTTCTTCCTCAGCTCCAGTCTGACCCTGTTTTGATCTGTTTCTGGCTCCTTAAATGTTGTGTTTTTTCAGGACATTTCTCAATTCTTGGTATAATGCCCCCAAGAGCAATACAAAGCAGAAAGCAGTTAAGAGAGCTAACCAGGACAGAATTTATTTCTTCTTTTCTTTCCCACTGTACTACCTCACAGTCCATGGTGCATTCTAAGAGGCACACGAGGAAATGTGGATCCAAGCTCCGATTCTGCACCACAAATGCATTAAGGAGCACCACAGACTGGCTGCATGCCCAAGCAGCTACTGCAGCCTGGCTACAACTATGAAGAAGGAATCACTCAACAGTAGAAGATCAGATTTACTGCTGCTTTCCATGTGGTTGCTAACCTTGTCTGAACAAGTGCCCTGCCTGCTGACATCACACTGCAGGGAGCAGCCTGCTCCATGGCCCTGCTTTGGGCTGTCCCATGGCTGCAGAGTGCTGATGGTTTATGCAGTGTCAGCCTCACAGCAGTTGTAACAAAGCAATGAATTTAATGAATTCCTAAGTGCTAGGCTTCTAAACACAGGGAAATTTCTTTTACTGTGGGATTAGCCTAAGCAGATCCACTCTATGTGACAAATCTCTCCCTCTCCATCTTGCTTGCTACCTTGGACACTTGAGTGCACCATGTGCCTTTCCCACAGAGCTTGGCTGTCCACTGCTAATGATTTTCAAAGCCTGACATCAGGACACTCCCTTCCCAGGCTCTGCTGTGAACTATATGAATTCCTTTAACAGCAAAGTTTTCACCACCAAGATGCTTTGTTCTGAGAGAAATGAAGAGGCAGCTCTGCTCTGATAGGAAGCACAAAGATTTTGACTTGCACATTCCAATATGTCAGGGAGGAAATCAAGCCCAGATTAAAGTTTTTTTTAATGCACTTTCTGACCTGGAACCAGTGAAGGCAAATTTGGGATCAGATTTTCTGCGAGATCCTGCGTGCATCTGTGTTCTGGATTGCCACATTTCTTAAGCTGGACATGAAACAGCCGAGCAGCAAAATAAAGATCAGTCTTATTAAGGCTGGTGCCTGCTCCTGTAGGTCATGCCCCAGGGATCAGGACTGGGTCCACTTTTGTTCAATATCTTTGTCAACAACCTGGCTGAGAGCATTAAGAGTACCCTCAGCAAGTTCCTGATGACACAAACCTGGGCGGGGGCTGCCACCCCTCAGGCTGTGCTGCCACCCAACCAGAGCTGGACAGGCTGAGAGCTGGGTGCAGGCAAACCTCATGGAGGTCACTAAGGACAAGTGCAGAGTCCTGCATCTGGGCAGCAGTCACAGCAGGCACCAGGACAGGTTAGAGGCTGCCCTGCTGGGAAGCAGCTCCAGGGAGAAAGACCTTGGAGTGCTGGTGGGCAGCAAGCTCTGCATGGGACAGCAATGTGCCCTGGTGGCCAAGAGAGCCAATGGGAGCCTGGGGGGCAGCAAGAAAAGTGTGGCCAGCAGGGCTGGGGAGGTTCTGCTCCCCCTCTGCTCTGCCCTGCTGAGGGCACAGCTGCAATCCTGTGTCCAGTTCCGGAGAGACAGAGACCTGCTGGAGAGAGTCCAAGGGAGAGCCAGGAGGATGCTTAGGGGACTTGAGCATCTCCCCTGTGAAGAGAGACTGAGAGCCCTGGGGCTGTTTAGTCTGGAGAAAAGAAGGCTGAGAGGGATCTGATCAATGTCTATCAATATCTGAGGGGTGGGGGTCAAATAGAGGGGGCTAAGCTCTTTTGGGTGGTGCACAGCAATAAGCCAAGGAACAACAGGTTCATACTTGAACACAGAAGGTTTCAGCTCAACATGAGGAGAAACTTCTTGACAGTGAGGGTGATGGAGCCCTGGAGCAGGCTGCCCAGAGAGGTTGTGGAGTCTCCTTCTCTGGAGCCTTTCCAACCCCCCCGGATGCCTTCCTGTGCAGCCTGCCCTGGGTGATGCTGCTCTGGCAGGGGGTTGGACTGGATGATCTCTGGAGGTCCCTTCCAACCTCTAATATACTGTGAGACTGTGATTCAGTTCCCTGTTTTTTTCTTGATAGAATGAACAAGGAGAATGAAAAATGCCATGAAAGACTACCCCCAATGCCTACTGGCCAGCATCCCTGCTAGTGGGGTTCAGATGCAGCAACCAAACTCTTTGCTCCTTTTGTTTATTTTCAATAGACTGCTTTGCATCTTTCTTACATTCATCTCTGTTCTGATGTATTTTTGTGTGAGCCAGCTTTGTATCTAAGGAGAAGTTTCCTGCAAAGCCAATCTGAGCAAGAGTTTAATAAATGAATGAGCCTTCCAAACTCCTAATTTCATGATTTCAAAGTGCTTTTTGCATATCATGGCAATTGAAATGGAAAACATTATGAATGCAGCCCTGAAAGCAAACCCACACAGCAATTCCAACCCCAAGTAAGGGAAGCAGATATTCATTTATAGGCATTTTCAAGTTCCACATTACAGTAAAACTAATGTAATTGGTTGCACACGCTATAGAATCATAGAATTGTCAGGGCTGGAAGGGACCTCAGGGATCAGCCAGCTCCAACCCCCTGCCATGGGCAGGGACACCTCACACTGCAGCAGGTTGCTCACAGCCACATCCAGCCTGGCCTTCAATACCTCCAGGGATGAGGCTTCCACCACCTCTCTGGGCAACCTGTGCCAGGCTCTCACCACCCTCCTGGGGAAGAACTTCTTCCTAACATCCAATCTCAATCTCCCCATTTCTAGTTTTGTTCTATCCTCCCCCAACATCCTAAAAAGTCCCTCCCCAGCTTTCTTGTAGTGCCCATTCAGACACTGGAAGGCCACAATTAGGTTTCTCCAATCTACTGAAGTTTATTTCCCCCTTGAGAATAATTAATCCCTTTGCAAAAAGCAAAGGGGAAAAAAAAAGCTAATGAGTCCTCAGCAGAGTTTACTGATGATGTGGGAATCACAGAGCACTCAACAAAGATTATCTTTCACTCCAAAAAACCCAAGGAAGAACCAACCCACCCCCCAGCAAGCATCACCATTTAACATTCTGCCTCCCAGAGCAGTGAAAGGCTTTCTGAAAGAGAGCCTCAGCCCAACTATTCCAGCACCACATGTCAAGGAGCTAAACTGGGAACAGAACCCAAAGGCTCTGGCTCCTCCCTGCCTGTGGAAGGCAGCAGGCTTCGTTACACTCAGTTACACAAAGCAGCTCTGACCTCAGCAGGAGTACAGTTTATCCCCTCCAGCATTTCAGAACGTCAGTCTCCATAGCACTCCCAGCGCCGCCTGCTACAGCACAGCACGTATCAGCTCCAATTGCTAGTAATTGTAATTAGGAAACCTAAACAGCTCAGCTGAAGCAAATCACTGTCTTGTGTGGTTTGGGTTGGGTTTGGGTTTGCTGTGGTTTGGGGTTTGTGTTTTTTGTTCCTTACAGTATTTCCAACTTCACACTGACTAAAAAGGATGGGAAATGGTGTGTGAGAAAAACCCCTTCCTATCGATGAGCTTCAACCCTCTTTTCCAGCCAGAAGTTCCAGAGAAGCAGCTGAGCTTTGGCTACTTGCTGTGAGCTGGCAGAAAGATGATAGACAAATTTAGGGGTTTTTTTCTTACATTTGCTTAAACCAGCCACAAATATTTGATATTTTTTTTAAAACAAACAAAACTGAAAGCAGATGCTCAAGGGATGCTCAGCACTATCAGTTAACTCCTCACTGCAGAGGCACACTTCGCACTGCCACAGTACATTAGGGGTTGGAAGGGACCTCCAGAGATCATCCAGCCCTGGGCAGCCCATTCCAATGGCAAACGACTCTCTCAGTGAAGAACTTTCTCCTCATCTCCAGCCTGAACCTCCCCTGGAACAGCTTGAGACTGTGTCCTCTTGTTCTGGTGCTGGGTGCCTGGGAGAAGAGACCAACCCCCACCTGGCTACAACCTCCCTTCAGGGAGTTGTAGAGAGCAAGAAGGTCTCCCTGAGCCTCCTCTTCTCCAGGCTAAGCAACCCCAGCTCCCTCAGCCTCTCCTCACAGGGCTGTGCTCCAGACCCCTCCCCAGCCTTGTTGTTGTTATTAGTATTATTATCATCATTCCAGAATTGATTACCTTTGTGGAAGAAATCTTCTAATTTCTCCTTGAAAGGCTGGAGATGCTCCTCAGAAGACTCTCTGCAAACTAACTTCATCTGCTTTTCAGAGGCTGCAAAAGAAGTTGAGAGACATTTGTGGCACAATTCATCTAGGAGGGGTGGATGGCAAGAGTGTGAAGGCCTGCGTTGTACTTAGTCACCTGGATTGCCTTTAGAGGAATTGGAAACAGAATCATAGAGTCACAGAATCATAGTCACAGAATCAGACAGCCACAGAATCACAGAGTCATAGAAACATAGACACAGTCACAGAATCATAGAATCATAGAGTCATAGAATCACAGAATCATAGAGTCACAGAATCACAGAGTCATAGAAACATAGACACAGTCACAGAATCATAGAATCACAGAATCTTAGAAACACAGAGTCACAGAATCATAGAGTCATAGAATCACAGAATCATAGTCATAGAATCTTACAATCATAGCCACAGAATCATAGAGTCATAGAATCACAGAATGGTCTGGGTTGAAAGGGACCTCCAAAGGTCATCCAGTCCAACCCCTCTGCAGTCAGCAGGGACATCTCCTACTAGATCAGGTTACCCAGAGCCCTGCTGAGCCTCACCCTGAATAACTCCAGGCAGGGAGGGGCCCCAACCACCTCCCTGGGCAAATAAAGAATCCAGCCATCATATCACCATATAACCCAGCAGTACTTAGCCTAGCCTCCAAGGAAAGTCCTGTACACATGTGTAGAGTGGAATTTGTCTTCAGCAATGACTTTGTGCTGTGTGCTGAGACTCGCCACTCACACAGCCTGCCTCAGACAAATTCTAGATCACACTGAAAGCTCTGCACTTGGATTCTGCCTTGGCTCTGGACTGACTTTAATCAACCAGTGCCAGACATCCTCCACTCAATGATTTTTCTGAACACAGATGCAGGAATTCAGCTGTACTGAAGCATTCCAATTCCAGGCCACGAGGTGAAATAGCAGAAGCCTGTAACAAGCTAACAATTTGTTTACAATTTGGTCTATCTGTTAGTTTCAGACCCGATGCTATGCCAGCTTCTAAAAACTCCAGGTCATCTGCCAACCAATTCTGCCACTCCTAAAACTTCCAATGAAGTTCACCAGGTCCTGCATCCCACATTAAAGATGAAATGAGACTGTTAGAAACCAATATGCAAACACTTTCTGTTCAGCAACTCAATTTCTGAACTACTGTAAGACTTCATTTCACCTTTTCATTCCCAAGCAGCTAAATTCAGATGGAAACTTGTATTCCAGTTCAACCCACGAGTTGAAGTGTGGCTGCATGACACAAATATTGCTAACATTGTGACACAAATCAATTTGTTGCAGTAGAAATGAATAAAGCCCTGTGGCAACAGAAGTTGAGAGCTTGTAATTAAAATGTCATGTCAATGTAAGTTTGCAGTGCAGGGAGAAAAGTCCCTTCTGCTCTGCCCTGGTGAGGCCACACCTGCAATACTGCATCCAGCTCTGGGCTCCCCAGCTCAGGAGGGACAGAGATCTGCTGGAGAGAGTCCAAGGGAGGGCTACAAGGCTGCTGAAGGGACTGCAGCACTGCCTGGGGAGGAGAGGCTGAGAGCCCTGGGGCTGTTCAGTCTGGAGAGGAGAAGGCTGAGAGGGATCTGATCAATGTCTATCAATAGCTGAGGGCTGGGGTCAGGAGGGAGGGGACAGGCTCTGCTCAGCTCCACCCTGGGATAGGACAAGGTGCAATGATGGAAACTCCAGCACAGGAGGTTCCACCTCAACATGAGGAGGAACTTCTTCCCTGGGAGGCTCCCAGAGCCCTGGAGCAGGCTGCCCAGAGAGGTTGTGGAGTCTCCTTCTCTGGAGCCGTTCCAGCCCCATCTGGATGTGTTCTGTGTGACCTGTGCTGGATTCTATGCTCCTGCTCTGGCAGGGGGTTGGACTGGATGATCCTTCCAACCCCTAACATCCTGTGAGCCTGGGACATTTATAATATTGCTATTTAAAACCTGAGACATGCTTGCAAATCAATACTCCCTCTATGGTGGGTACAGTAACAGATGTTTTATGTGGGTTGTCAGAAGTGCATAAAGGAAAGAGACTTTTAGAAGCCATGCTGAATTCATGTCACAGAATCACAGCATTGTTAGGGTTGGAAGGCACCTCAAGGATCAGCCAGTTCCAACTCCCCCTGTCATGGGCAGGGACACCTCACACTACAGCAGGTTGCTAGATGATCATTAAGGTCCCTTCGGACCCAAACCCTTTTATGATACTCTGATCCTCTATGATTATTAAGGAGCTCCAGAACTTAGGCAAAATGGGCCAAGCTACAAGCTTCAGCTGATCTTTAACCTCGAGTCTTGCAACCTGCAGCAAAGAAAGAGCTCTGAAACTTCAGAGCAGAGCTAATGAAGGCCTCTGCAAGGTCAAGAGTAGAGGATAGGATAGGATAGGATAGGATAGGATAGGATAGGATAGGATAGGATAGGATAGGATAGGATAGGATAGGATAGGATAGAAAATAATTAACCAGGTTGGAAAAGACCTTCCAGATCATCAAGTCCGACCCATCCCTCATGGGTGTGTGTTTGGATGACAGACAGCAAGCACAAAGGAGTGTGAATTTAAACACAACAGACTGGGGAAGAGAGGCTTTGATTAGCTGCTTAGTGATGTGGGTTTAATAAATCAGCTTGAGCAAAACAAGTGAGAAACCAGGGAAGTTTACACAACTTCCAAAGATTATTTTCTTGTGATACAAGCCTCTTACCATTAAAAATTTGAACTTTCCATGACTGTCATGCACCGAATCAAATTTATGTGCACTTAACAACTGTATTTGGGGAATGAGAAGATTTCTGCAGCTATTCCAGCAAATTGTAACACTGTGCTTGGGAAGAAGACAGACACAGTAGAGCTGTCAGGGGGTGGGGAGGAAATCTAGCAAAATAACTGAGAAAGTATTGAGTTTCTGGCTGGAAGTTTGAGGAAAGCAGCAGCTACAGGTTTGGGGTTTTGCTTTGTGTTCAAATAAATCTCTGGATAGCTGTAGAAGGCAACACTGAGAACTTGTTTTCTTTAAAGTGAGAAAAGGGCACAGGTGTTAGTACACAAATGATGTGCAAGCACTGGGCTACACACTCACTATAAAACGCACACTGTCACCATAAAAAGCACACAGTGACTATAAAATGCACATAGAAGGCTGCAAAGATTGCAAGATAATGATGATTTTAAAATGATCTGACATAAGTATATTTGTATACATCCACTCAGAAGCAGATGTCTCGGAATATGCATCAGCACAGACTCACACAACTGTAGAATCACTAAGGCTGGGGAAAAAACCACCAACCCTTAAGATCATCAAGCCCAACCACAACCCAACAGCCATGACCACTGAAGCACCACATCTGCAGCTTCTTGGACACCTCCAGGGATGGTGACTCCACCACCCACTGGGCAGCCTCTTCCAGCCCCTCACCACTCTCTCGGTGAAGTTTTTCCTCATGTCCAACCTAAACCTCCCCTGGCGCAACTCCAACCTATTCCTCTCATCCTATCGCTGGTTACTTGTAAGAAGAGAACAACACCAGCCTCACTCCAACCTCCTTTCAGGTACTTGTGGACAGCAGTGAGGTCTCCCCTCAGGTGTTGATAATGCACTGTCTGGAGTGAAGCTTCCTAGGCACTCCCTACGAGCTTTAAGAGCACAAGATTCAGAACGGCTACTCAGCTATGTCCTGCTTAGTTAAACGACCAAGATTAGGATATATTGTTTCTAAATTAAGAAGACAGCACACACGCAATCCCTTCAGCAAAACTGAACTCTTGGCCAATCTGGAGAAGCAGCAGCACTGTTGTGCAGTGGGAAAGCTGATTTGGGTAGGGAATCCTTAAGAAGAAGATCAGTGTTTGGCACGAGGGGCAAGGAAGCGCAAGGTGAAGGCACAGGAGAGCAAGAGAGAGAGATGACACAGAGTAAGTGAATCAGAGGTGCTGCTGAAAATTCTGCAAGCCTAGAGACGAGATGATGATGAGATAAGACACCACCATGGACTGCTCAAGTCATCTTGAAACAATGAAACTGGAGGAGACAAAAGAAATAAATGCTGGCAGACTCTTAAGAATTTACATTATCAGAAAGCCTTAAAAAGAGACCTCTGGCTGCTTCTCTCTGCTGCTGCTATTTCTCTAGATGATGGCTATCTGAAACGAAACATCTATCAGTTTACTACCCAAAGTTCTTGCAGATAACTACCAGAACAGGCTGGAGGGCTCTGAGAATGTTTGAAGCTTGGAGCTAATGGAAGCTGATGAAATGCAAACCTGCTAAGCACAAAGGCAAAGCATCTGCCCTAGGCTGCTTAATCCTCCCTTAACTGACTCTGGCTTTAGCTCCCACCTCACTCAATAACCAATACTTTTGGTCTACAAACAAACAAAAACCCCTACCTGGGCAAGTGAAGGTTAACTACTTCTGTTTAAAGTCTACTGCACTGAAGTAGTTGAATGAAACTTGAATTTATCTACCCTCTGATGTTAAAAATAAGACACAGGTATGGAGCCACTGGCTGAAGGCAGTCCTGAGCTGCAGCTGGAACTGCACTCTCAAAAGATGTTGTATCCTTGCTGAAATCTCTCTGGTCTCAGCTGTCTCTTCAATAATGAAATGTCCCATGCAAAATGATGATTCCTTGCCCAATACCTAGAAGAAAACCATGGCTGGGAACACAAACCTTTTAGGTGGAAGAGCTTTGGAACGTCAGCAAATTTGCCTAGGGATAGATATGGCAAAGGATGTGCCCCTATGGCCAAGAAGGCCAGTGGGGGGCATCCAGAGGAGTGTGTCCAGCAGGTCCAGGGAGGTTCTCCTCCTCCTCTACTCTGCCTGGTGAGGCCACACCTGGAATATTGCATCCAGTTTTGGGCTCCCCAGCTCAGGAGGGATAGGGATCTGCTGGAGAGCATCCAAGGGAGGGCTGCAAGGCTGCTGAAGGGCCTGCAGCATTGCCTGGGGAGGAGAGGCTGAGAGCCCTGGGGCTGTTCAGTCTGGAGAGGAAACTAAGAGGGGATCTGATCAATGTCTATCAATAGCTGAGGGCTGGGTAAATATAAGTATCTGAGGGAGGGGACAGGCTCTGCTCAGCTGCTCCCTGGGATAGGACAAGGGGCAATGGATGGATACTGCAGCACTGGAGGTTCCACCTCAACATGAGGAGGAACTTCTTCCCTGTGAGGGTCCCAGAGCCCTGGAGCAGGCTGCCCAGAGAGGTTGTGGAGTCTCCTTCTCTGGAGCCTTTCCAGCCCCATCTGGATGTGTTCTGTGTGACCTGTGCTGGATTCTATGCTCCTGCTCTGGCAGGGGGTTGGACTCGATGATCTTTTGAGGTCCCTTCCAACCCCTGACATCCTCTGATCCTGTGAAAGAATGGTGGAAGTATATTCAAAGGAATCACAAATCAAACACTAATAAAGACACACCTGGAAGAGGGGAAAAAAGTCCTGACAGGGCTAAATCCAAGGTCTTGATGAAAATGGCAGATTCCACACATTCTTTCTCATCCTAGATTTGTAATGCTGATGAAAGGCCACCACACAACTCTATGACCTGACCCAACCCTACACAACCTCTTATAAAGGTTTCTGATAACTAATATACACTGAATTTCCTAAGCTCTGGTTGTTTACTCAAAAATGTACTGGGAATAGATTGTTTAAAAAAAATAATAAAATCACCAAATCCTGTCCAAAATTATATATTAAACCCCCAAACCTGGATGGTTCTGTTGCAGCAGTTGCTCTGATTTCTTTCTTTACTGAAAATGCTATGGTGTGTGAGGTAGTCTGAGACACCAATCCAAGCTGGGGGATGATGAGGCTCAGAGCAGCCCTGCAGAAAAGGACTTGGGAGTGCTGCTGGGGGAGCAGCTGGACAGGAGCAGGCAGCGTGAGCTTGCAGCACAGGAGGCCAAGGGCAGCCTGGGCTGCATCCAAAGCAGTGTGGCCAGAGATAGAGATTGGGGGTCCTGCCCCTCTGTTCTGCTCTGGGGAGACCTCACCTGCAGGACTGCATCCAGCTCTGGAGCCCTTAGCAAGAAAGAGACATGGACTTGATGGAGAGGGTCCAGAGGAGGGCCAGGAAAACGATCAGGGGACTGGGACACCTCTGCTATGACGACAGGCTGAGGGAGCTGGGGGTGTTCAGTCTGCAGAAGGCTCCAGGCAGACCTAACAGCAGCCTGCCAGGACCTGAAGGGGCTCCAAGAAGGCTGCAGAGGGACTGTTTGCTAAGACCTGCAGGCACAGGAGCAGGGACAATGGTTTGAAATGAGAGCAGAGCAGATTGAGATTGGATGTGAGGAACAAGTTGTGCACCAGGAGGCTGCTGGAACACTGCAACAGGTTGCCCAGGGAGGTGGCTGAGGCTCCATGCCTGGAGATATTCAAGGTCAAGGACAAGGCTGTGAGCAACCTGATTCAGTGGAGGATGTCCCTGCTGACTGCAGGGGGCTTGGAATAGATGACCTTAGGAGGTACCTTCCAACCCAAACCGTTTTATTATTCCCTGAATTTTTAATATGTATTTATCCTATTCCTTACAATAGAAACATTTTCCCTTTCCTACTCTGCATTCCTTCTATGGAATAAATAGAATAAAATAGAATAAACCAGGTTGGAAGAGACCTTCAAGATCATCACATCCAACCTATCAACCAATCCAACCCACCTAAACAACTAAACCATGGCACCAAGCACCCCATCAAGTCTCCTCCTGAACACCCCCAATGAAGGTGACTCCACCACCTCCCCAGGCAGCCCATTCCAATGGGCAATCACTCTCTCTGTATAGAACTTCTTCCTAACATCCAGCCTAAACCTCTCCTGGTGCAGCCTGAGACTGTGTCCTCTTGTTCTGGTACTGGATACTATAGGATAGGATAGGATAGGATAGGATAGGATAGGATAGGATAGGATAGGATAGGATAGGATAGGATAGGATAGAATTCTGAAAATCTGAGGAATTCTGAGAGGTCTGAAGGAATTCTGACACACAGCACACTGCACACAGCATCTCCTTCCAAAATGATCATCTGAGAAAATAAACAACCTGTTGGAGCATTACTGAGTTCCAACAGATGCAAGTTGTCTCTCGGTGTAAGAAACCTCTGGTTCACTTCCTTGGTATGCACTGTAGGTTGGTGAAATTCAATGCAATCTGCTGCTTTGGAAGTTGTTTATTTCTAAATGAGCTCTGGCCAAATTAAAATTAGCAACTCTGAGTGTGCAGTGGGGAGTTGAAAGCCCTTACAAATTGCTGGAGGTACATCGTGCTTCACCCACTGCAAAGTTTGGCCAGAGAAATGGAAACCATTAGCAAAGCATTAAAACAAAGCTGGAAAGTGCTGATTATCAGTTTGCCACTGTCTGTGGATTTAATGCAGTACTTGGCTCAGAAAGTTCCTTAAAAATCCCCAATATAAGTGAAAATATTTACAAAACAGAACAGCTCTCACTTAATGCCTATTGGGCAATAGTCTTTTAAAGCTCCACAGACACTTGTAAATCTGTCAAAGGAATCACTGCCCATAAACAAGCTTTCATGTAAAGAGCATTGCAGTGTCAATCAGACAGGAGTTGGAATTTTTTGAGCACCATCCCTTAAAGTAAACTCAAAGCCAGAAAAAGTTTAATGCTGGTCACAGTAAATTGCTAACTATTTACTCACCGGAACCCACCCAGAGCATTTACAGGAATCATCCTGACAGCCAGCCCAGGAGTCAGCACCACGGGCTCCTATAAACCTGTCACTGCCACTATCCCCCACCATGAGTTATGCCACTGTGAGAGCAGCAACCCCCCAGCAGCCCATCTGTTCAGAGCCTGGCAGGTTACACTGCCAAGCTTGCTACCTTCTCTTCGTGTTCTAATGCAGCCTCGGCTCGGACAGGATCACAGGAGCAGAGGATGTTAGGGGTTGGAAGGGACCTACGGAGACCATCGAGAACTCCTCAGCTCTGAAAGGGAATGAAAGCCATCTGCCAAAAAGCAATCTGAATTTCAGGTGACGGTATCTTGCTAAACACCTGTCTCAAAAATCACCTACCTGCCTTCTTTAGAACTCTAGCTTTTTATGCTGGGTGAGGTTTCATCCACGGGAGTTCCTCCACCATTCTCTTGATACAAACATTTGTGTTCACAAGATCAGAGGATGTTAGGGGTTGGAAGGGACCTCTGCAGATCTTCCAGTCCAACCCCCTGCCAGAGCAGGAGCATAGAATCCAGCACAGGTCACACAGAACACATCCAGATGGGGCTGGAAAGGCTCCAGAGAAGGAGAATCCAAGGGAGAGCCAGGAGGATGCTTAGGGGACTTGAGCATCTCCCCTGTGAGGAGAGACTGAGAGCCCTGGGGCTGTTGAGTCTGGAGAAGAGAAGGCTGAGAGGGATCTGATCAATGTCTATCAATAGCTGAGGGCTGGGGGTCAAATAGAGGGGGCTAAGCTCTTTTGGGTGGTGCACAGCAATAAGCCAAGGAACAATGGATATAAACTTGAACATAGAAGATTTCAGCTCAACATGAGGAGAAACTTCTTGACAGTGAGGCTGCTGGAGCCTGGAGCAGGCTGCCCAGAGAGGTTGTGGAGTCTCCTTCTCTGGAGCCTTTCCAACCCACCCTGGATGCCTTCCTGTGCAGCCTGCCCTGGGTGACGCTGCTCTGGCAGGGGGGTTGGACTGGGTGATCTCTGGAGGTCCCTTCCAGCCTCTACCATTCAGTGATTCTGTGATCTCTGCTCTAACTTTTTACCATGCAGAAGCTTGCTACCCTGCTTGGGTCAACACACCCAAATAATCTAGTACACTTC
Source organism: Picus viridis (assembly GCA_033816785.1). Classification (NCBI taxonomy): domain Eukaryota; kingdom Metazoa; phylum Chordata; class Aves; order Piciformes; family Picidae; genus Picus; species Picus viridis. Next base: position 1,674,781 of record CM066585.1, on the reverse strand, counting down.
AGACAAAATGCACCAACTGAAATTATCCAGCAAGTGCTAAATAACTTCCTCACTATTTAGTTTGGGTTTACTTCATTAATCTCCTTATTTGCAAAACACTTCCCAAGTTAAACAGAAGGGTACAGGAGATTCCTGTTTACCTGTAGGACACTTGTAGGATTTGATTATAATTTTCCTGCATTTTCACAGCTTCTATCTGCTAGTGGCAATGCTGCTACTGACCCAGCAACGTTCTGAGAGTACTTTCTTTGTACTTCTGGGCGCACATTGGTAACCACTACACATCTCCACGATGGCAAAGTTCAAGCACTGATGCCCTGTCCAGAGCTGGATGGACTGGCACAGCACCAAATGGAGAGGGAAATGCCATGAAGCAGGGTGTGAAGATTTCTGAGACTGAAGTAGCTGAGACAAATCTAGAAGCGGATCAGATTGAGGTATTGCTCTGCTCTCAAACTTTCCCCTAAGAAAAGGTCAACACTTTAATGCAAACAAGTGTTTGCATGCCTAGAACTGCACACACCCTCCTAATGTATTAATGACTTGCAGAGTGATCATGCTGTATTACTGCTCTGGTTTTCAGCTAATTTAGAAGAATCACAGAACTGTCAGGGCTGGAAGGGACCTCAAGGATCAGCCAGCTCCAAGCCCCCTGCCATGGCCAGGGACACCTCACACTACAGCAGGCTGCTCACAGCCACATCCAGCCTGGCCTTGAAAAGCTCCAGGCATGAGGCTTCCACCACCTCCCTGGGCAACCTGTGCCAGTCTCTCACCACCCTCATGGGGAACAACTTCTTCCTGAGTTCTAATCTAAATCTCCCCTCCTCTAGCCCGGAACCATTCCTGCCAGTCCTATCACTAACAGACGCCCTATAAAGGTGCTTTTATGTGCAATTATTTTCTTCACTCATTAGTAATTCAGTTTTCTTGAAAAGCCATTTCAGAGGACAGAAGCTGCTAAGTAAAACTGCAGCAGTCTGACTGCTGTCTGTTTGAAAGACCTTTTCCTTCTGACACACAGAAACAGCTCAGGGGCTCAAGCTCCCACGTATAAACGTGACAGCAAAACACTGCCACGATAAGCCCTAAGTGAAAGAATCTAATTAGCAGCAATCAAAACACCCTGCAGAGTTCACCTGTTCTGGTGGAGTTCTAAGGAAAGCTGCCAGTCAGACACCTTGGCAATGCTCAGAACAGCCTGCCCGGGGGGGCTGTGGAGTCTCCCTCTCTGGAGATATTCAAGACCTGCCTGGACGTGTTCCTGTGTGATCTGCTGTAGGTGACCCTGCTCTGGAGGTCCCTTCCAGTCCCTAACATTCTGTGATTCTCCCTCTTGAGGAAGTTTTGTTTGTTTAAGTTCAACAACGTTTGGAAGGAGCTCTCCCAGCGTGTGATGGCAGGCAGGGGAACTGTCAGGCCTCAGAGCTTCAACTACCCCAGAAGAGAACTGGATTTGTGCTCCTCGTTTCCTCAGAGAGCAGCCACATTTCACATAAAGAATTTGAATTTTTTTCTCTGTTAAGAAGGTTTCCCAAGAGCACATTTAACAAAACGACCAAAGATTGTGAGAAGAGCTAAATATTTGTCACACCACAGTGACATAGCTGAGACTCTGCTTAATGTATCCTCACCGCAGTGGTGGTTTACAGGCAGCGAGCCCTTCAGCAGGGAAGCAAACTGCAAGGGGCCTGAAGAGCACACGGAAAGGAATATAAGGACTAAAGCTTCCTGACTTTCCAGTCAGGTTGCTGTACCGTTCCTGAAGCCATTCCAGCAAGCTTTGGGTTAGGGTCGAGATCCAAACATGCTGACCTCCAGACATGGATAAGGTCTGTCAGGAATGGGAAAGGTGCTCTAGGAGAAGCAGCCTGCTGAGAAATCAAAATGGTTCCCTTCTGTCTGAACCATACAAAAAGTGACTGCTTTGTGACATGGAAGAGTCTTGTCTGGCTAATTCAGGGCAAGACAAAAGGTTAATAATGATAATGATGCTAATAATGATGATAATAATGGTGAGAATCATAGAATCAGTCATAATAACAACAACAATAATAATAGCAGCTAAAATTTTGACAGTGTTAGGAAAAAAGAAAAGACCTTACAAACACAAACACAGAATTACTTATCAGGGTCCCGAGCAAGGGATCAGACAGAAGAGGGTTGCTGGGCAGTGACTGAAGCAGTCTGTTTATGAGCTGGAATTGTGGAGGCCATGGCAGCGATCTCCTGTTTCCCTCTCTACTGCTGGATCTCTGATTTTCTGTGCAGGACAGATCAT
>CM066585.1:1652500-1667500 GCA_033816785.1 Picus viridis | reverse complement strand
GACCACTAGATGGATAAAGAATTGGCTTGATGGCCGCACCCAAAGAGTGGCTGTCAACGGGTCCATGTCCCAGTGGAGGCCAGTGACAAGCGGAGTCCCTCAGGGATCAGTCCTGGGACCTGTCCTGTTCAACATCTTTGTGGGTGCCATGGACAGTGGCATCGAGTGCACCCTCAGCAAGTTTGCTGATGACACCAAGCTGTGTGGTGCAGTGGACACGCTGGAGGGAAGGGATGCCATCCAGAGGGACCTGGACAGGCTGGAGAGGTGGGCACAAGCCAACCTCATGAGCTTCAACAAGACCAAGTGCAGGGTCCTGCATCTGGGTCAAGGCAATCCCAGGCACAAATCCAGGCTGGGCAGGGACTGGCTGGAGAGCAGCCCTGAGGAGAGAGACTTGGGGGTGCTGGTGGACAAGAAGCTCAACAGGAGCTCTCAGTGTGCACTTGCAGCCCGGAAAGCCAATCAGATCCTGGGCTGCATCAGGAGAAGTGTGACCAGCAGGTCAAGGGAGGTGCTTCTTCCCTCTACTCAGCCCTGGTGAGACCCCACCTGGAGTACTGCCTCCAGTTCTGGAGCCCATATTACAGGAGAGATGTGGACGTGCTGGAGCGTGTCCAGAGAAGGGCGACGAGGATGATCAGAGGGCTGGAGCACCTCTCCTGTGAGGACAGACTGAAGGAGTTGGGGCTGTTCAGTCTGGAGAAGAGAAGGCTCCCAGGTGACCTCATTGTGGCCTTCCAGTATCTGAAGGGGGCCTACAGGAAGGCTGGGGAGGGACTTCTCAGGATCTCAGGTAGTGATAGGACTAGGGGGAACGGAATGAAGCTGGAAATGGGGAGATTCAGGCTAGATGTGAGGAAGAAGTTCTTTACCATGAGAGTGGTGAAGCCCTGGAATGGGTTGTCCAGGGAGGTGGTTGAGGCCCAGTCCCTGGAGGTGTTTAAGACCAGGCTGGACGAGGCTCTGGCCAGCGTGATTTAGTGTAGGGTGTCCCTGCCCATGGCAGGGGGTTGGAACTAGATGATCCTTGTGGTCCCTTCCAACCCTGACTGATTCTATTCTATGATTCTATGAGAGGAAGGTAACTGGGGATCAAGTGTTTCACTTCAACTATCTAATGAATAGGTACATAGAATGCTGGAGCCAAGAGTGCTCTCAGAAATGAACACCTAAAGAAAAAGGAGCAATGCTCACAAGCTGCAGTGCAGGAACATTTGTATAAGGATAATACTGTTTCACAAGCTGAGGGTTGACACAAGGTTAGGTGAAGATCCACTACTCAAATGTGGAAAAGCTGAGGCTAACAAACTTAGGTTAAGAGGCTCCTAGTCTGAAACCACATCTCCTGTACTACTGAAACCCAACTGATTATTAATAGGTAGCTGATCCCCAAAGGCTTTTTTTAGTATTAAATTATTGATTCTATGATTCTATGGTTTCTTTTGTTTCCCCTGTGCCTTTAAAGTGGAACCAGATCTCACTGCAAAAATTTCATCTTGCTGTTCAATATTGCATTCTTTTGCAATTCTTTCCTCTTAAAAGCCTAAGCTGAAATGTTTATTTTTGTTTATAATTCTCCTATGTTTTTTTTTTTTTTTTACCTAAAAATGCTCACTGCTGGATGTGGGATACATGTTAAGAACCTGATGCATTAAGGTCTTCCAATGATTTGTTTGAATTTTTGACCCAAACTAGTGAAATATGTTCAGACTGAAGTTAGTCTGTGCCTTTAAAGTCTAATCTGAGAGCCTTCAAAACAGCAAATTGTATGGAACTCAATCTGTTTATCTGAAAAGGATGAAAGGGTTTGTGCTCCATCTAGATCTGAACTCTTGGTTCCACAGTGTCTAGGTATTTCAAACCAGAGGTTCACACTATTAAGACATGCCACTCATGATAGTGTCATCTTTCCTACCTTAATATCCATGCTAGAAAGATAAACCAATGCCTCCATAAACTACTACAGAAAGATTTCTAAGCACTGAACACCAACTCCTATGAAAAGTGTCCATCAAAACTGCCACTTCAGGATTTAATTTTTTTTAATAATGTAATCTCAGGAAAAAAAATCCCTAACAGGAACATTAGTGCCTAATGACACAAAGAAAACTTCTCCTTCATTTAATGCCCTTGTCCACTTAATTACCTTTCTCCTCTTTCATTTCTTACCTTTATCCATTTTCATTTCTTACTTTTGTCCTCTTTCATTTCTTACCTTTATCCATTTTCATTTCTTACCTTTATCCATTTTCATTTCTTACCTTTATCCATTTTCATTTCTTACCTTTGTCCTCTTTCATTTCTTACCTTTATCCATTTTCATTTCTTACCTTTATCCATTTTCATTTCTTACCTTTATCCATTTTCATTTCTTACCTGTGCCCACTTTCATTTCTTACCTTTGTCCTCTTTCATTTCTTACCTGTGCCCATTTTCATTTCTTACCTTTATCCATTTTCATTTCTTACCTGTGCCCACTTTCATTTCTTACCTTTATCCATTTTCATTTCTTACCTGTGCCCACTTTCATTTCTTACCTTTGTCCTCTTTCATTTCTTCCCTTGGCCCACTTTTCATTTCTTACTTGTGCCCACTTTCATTTCTTACCTTTGTCTCATCCCACACCCAAGGTAATCTGTTTAAGACTACCTTAGCCAACCCAAGTGTGAAATCAGTGCAATGGAGCCTCTACCACAGGCAGCCCCAGCTAATCTTGTTCAAATTATTTACATCTGAAGGGCCGCGCCTGTCTGGATAGCTGTGCCCGATGCTTCTCTGCACTTGGTTTCTGCTACTCACATCTGTTTCAGCTTTAGACTTTCACTGGTATTCTGCCAGCAGCCACAACTTTTTAATGGCTACAATAAACTACAGAGACTCATCAAATCTTTGTTGTACGTGTTAAAATTATAACCTCTTCAATTCAGATTTTGATGCAAAAGTGAATTAGGGAGTTACCCGAAGAGCCGGACCGGGAAGGGAAGGTCGGAGCGAGATACAACATTTCTGTGATGCCTGCTTGTTTCTTTGTTTAACTAGAAACTAAGCACAGAAATGCTTGGTTACAATCCTGCTGCATGTTTCTGAGTGATAAAATACCAACATCTGAAAACATTTCCACGACCTTCTTTCTTTTGTTGTTGTTTTTGTTTCAAATCTTCCCTGTCATTGACTTTATAAGTTAATTGCTTTGCCTGGCTTTCCAAAGCATTCTTACACAGAATTATGAAAAACAACTTTAAAATAACTTTCCCCTCCCCCCTAGATTTCTAGAAATACCTAAGAAAACTTACTTTAGAAAACAGAAACAAAGAGAGCTGCAGTTTTTATTTGAAAAGTTCAAGTGTTTTGGCTTTTTCCTACTTGCTGCCTTGCATCTTTGTGATGCAGAGCGAGTATGATGTGAATGCCACAGCCTTCACGTGGATCTTGCAAGACTAAGATGCATGACAGCAGGACTACATGCAGAAAAAAGTACAAGATCAAACACAGATCATGTTTCTGCACAAACTAGCCCAAAAGAGGGCAGGCCACGGGGTGTAGAGGGCCACGAGATGAGAGGAGATAGAGCACTCGCTTATGCCCGGTCGAACAAACAACAACTGATACTTTCCTACCACTGTTAACCTTTGAAACTATCCAAAAGGTGGCAAGTGACCTAATCCAGCAACTTCTAACTGTGAGGATAAAATATTTTGGAAGGGTTTTGATTCTTTTACATTGAAAAAAAATAAATATAAAAACCTATTGTCTTGTTCAACTCTGACTGCAAAAGGCCTCTCACGTTTTCACTCGGAGGTACAAATACAACTGGGAGAGGTTTTACAGGCTTTCAAGCAGATTCTCTCCCCAGACTCTCCATTTTCTCCAGGAAACTGCTTCAGTCTAAGTAGCAACTTTTCCTTAACAAAAAACACAGGCTTAAAAAAAATTCATTCATCATAGGCTTGGATTTATTTTAGAATGTCCTGTGAAGCGCAAAACAAAAATGAAACTGCTTGGAACACTTTGAGGGCAACCCTTCCTACTTTATTCCCACTCAGTACCTTGATTGATAGATGAGTTGGGTTTCTGAGCCCCTCTTTATAATAAACATTTTTAAATGTTTATTTTATGTCCCAGAGCGAGAATATCTTGAACTGGAACTTTCCTTTCCCCCCCTTCGCTGTGCCTTGGCAAGCTGTGCTTTGTTTCGACACGAGGAGCGTTCAGCCCTTTCTTGTAGCTGTTAAATTGTTGTTGTACAAGTACTGAAGAAAGTATTTATGTTATGGAACTAAGAGATATCTACAGCTAAACACACAGTTCTGAAGAAGCCAGAGGGAAAATTCACACACACACACACACAACCAAAAGAGAATTTCAGGCAGATTTCTGCAATTGTTAAAGGCAAAAATCCCCTTTCAGATCTTTACTTTCATTTTTATGAAGTCACAAGTTTGATTTTTTTCTCCCCCCTCGCCCCCTTCCTAATTTATGTGAGCAATTTGTGCCACAGTGTAAAAACTCGGAGGGAATCAACACCATAAACCTAATTAGCAGTAAGAAAGCCTCATAAAGGTCACGTTTTAAATGGCACTTTTGTTGCTAAGCAGAACAAATGTGAAAGGTTCCCCAGTTACCTTCTAGATCTCTCTTCAGTTTCCTTAAGTCTTTTATTAGATCTTCAAACTTCACTTGGGAGGCCTGGAAAAAATCCTGTGGTTCTGGTAAAGGGAAAATACTCTTGTCTGTTCCCGCTTCCTAAACAAACAAACAAACAAGCAGGCCACTAAGAAAATTGAATGCATTTGGAGGAAATAAATTAACTTTTCTTTTTATGTTTTGTTTGAAACATCATCCATGAACTGCTATTATAAAGCTGCACAAAGAATGGATTTTAAATCATTCTTGCTAAAACAACACACACGGAGAGAATTCAGCTCGAAACCCTGCGCGTCCGGAGCGCCGCGGCTCCCTTTTCGCACGTTGCAAAGCGTTTCGTTTAAACTGCGAGACAGCGTTGGGGTACACAACATACCAGTTTGTTCCCTATCAATAACGGCTCTGATAAGGGATTGGAGGTTTTTTCAAAGCAGATAACAGCAATGCCTATTCTAATGCACCAAGGGATCTTACGCCTGAAGTTCGTGGTTTCACTCTCTCCCGATACATTAAATATCTACACACTTTATAAGCATCAACTGAAACCAACATTGAGCTATCGCCTGAAGCATTTTGCACAGACAAAAATATACAGCCGAAGCTTTATATGGATAAATAAATCACATGGGTTAATGTCTGTATGGAACTCTGAAGGATACACCTTATTTTCAGCAGAGTAAGAAAAGGAAACTGCAGGAAACCTAAGCGAACCAAACCGAAACTAAACTAAACCAAACCAAAATAAACCAAACCAAACCAAATCACAACTAAACAAATCAAACCAAACCAAAATAAACCAAACCAAACAACAACTACATAAACCTAACCAAATCAACCCAAATCTAAATAAACTAAACCAAATCAAACCAAAACTCCGTAAACCAAACCAAATCAAATCAAACCTAAATAAACCAAACCTAATCAAATCAAAACTAAATAAACCAAACCAAGGCAAAACAAAGCAAAGCAAAGCAAAACAAACAAAAATCAACCCAATCAAACCAAATTAAATCAAACCAGAATAAATGAACCCAAACTAAATCAAACCAAATCGAAACAAAGCAAAACAAAATAAACCAAACCAAACTCACAAGGCTCAAAGCAGCTTCTCCCATGGAAATTTAGCAAGTATATAAATGTTACTATGACAGTGCTGGGTATCAGCACATAGTAGTTAGTTTTAAATTCTACCTGTGCAGAGACTTTAGTCTTTAATAAAGGAAAACTCATTAATTGCTTTGTGAATAGGGGAAAAATGGTTTTATTATTATAAAGATATGAACACTCAGGGGGGAAAAAGTACAATGGGTGACATTTACACTGAGTCCATTTCCTCCCAAGGAAGATAAACTGCTTTGTTTTACAAAATTCCCTGAGGTAAAAATCCAGTATGGTACAAAGCAGCAAATGTATTAAATATCTAAACAAATTCATTAGGGAGAATTAGCTTCAGCATTATTAAAAAAGGAGAAAATAATACATATGTCAGTACTCTGAACACTGAAAAACACTACAGGCTAGACAAAGCTGCTTTTGTTTTGAGGCTTTTGATGAGCTGGGTAGTGACACTTCATTGCCCTGATCAGAAAAGAAAAAAGGAAAGGGGGAAAAAAAAAGGAAGGGGAAAAAAAAAAAGAAAGAAGAAAAAGTGAAAGAAGGAAAAAAAGAAGGAAGAAAAAAAGAAAAAAAGGAAGAAAAAATGGAAAAAAGGAAGGAAAAAGGAAAAAAGGAAGGAAAAATGAAGAATAAAAAGGAAGGAAAAAGGAACAACAAAAGGAAGAAAAGAGGAAGGAAAAAGAGGAAAAAAAGAAGAAAAAAAAAGGAAGAAAGAATGGAAGAAAAAAAGAAGAAAAACCTGTAAGAAAAATAAGGAGGGGAAAATGAAGGAAAAAGGAAGAATAAAAAGGAAGAAAAAAGGAATAACAAAAGGAAGGAACAAAGAAAGAATAAGGAAAAGGAAGAATAACAAAAGAAAGAATAAGGAAAAAGAGGAAGGAAAAAAGGAGAAAAAACAAGGAAGGGAAAAAAGCAAGGGGAAAAAAGGGGGGAAAGGGAAAAAAAAAGAGGGAAAAAAAAAAAAGAAAAAAGCAAAAGCAAAGCAAGCAATCAAGTCCAAATCTCTGTATCTGCCAGCTTTATCTCCTCTGCAGCTCAGCCCTAGGAGCAGCCCCCGGGCTCCTGCCATACAGATCCCCCAGCATCGGCAATCATGGAAACACAAATGGTTTAGGCTGGAAGGGGACCTTTAAAGATCATCTTGCTCAAGCCCCCTGCCACGGGTAGTGAAGTGTCTTCACTTGCTTCAGTTTTCACTTATTTTAGTCTTAACTCCTGGAAAAAATACTTGTGACTACTGAGTCATCAATTTAACTTTCTTATGGAAGAGTTTTTGACAGATTTCAAAGAGAATACTGAATTCTGGTATCCAAGCAGCCATGGAAACTGACACTAGGCTTAGATTCAGAGATCAGGCATCTTCTGAATCTCAGAAACAGGCAATTTGGAACCAATTGATGATGCCACTTTCATTTAAAAGGCAATAGTTTGAATCTTCCAGATGAACACTTTGAGCATTCCTGGTATCTATCAAAAAAGCCTCCTAAATGTTACTCACTCCAAGCAGCATTCCACATTTTCACCCTCTTAACTCCATCCCCACCAGCTGACTCACCTATCTTAATATACCAGTGTGTCCTTGCCTTCCGCCATGAGAGGGAAATCTCACTTCTGTCTTCCACTGCTACCACATCAGAACAAGATTTACAGTGCTCCAGTACCCATGGTGTAAGAAGGCAGGACTGGAGTGACCACCTGCCCAGCCTGCAATTAGTGCCTGCTGTTAATTCAAGAGTTCATGTGACATTTCCCAAACTCTTACTGTAAGATCTACATGGAATTTTGGACCTATTGAGTTCCACAGCTCTCGTAAGAATGCAAAAGAAATGGATTATTTTTTTTTTCCTGTCAGAGGTGCTGTGTTCAGCTTTGTAAGAAGCTAACACAAAGCCTTAAACAATCTGCTGAAGGAATTCGCTGTTGGGAGAGGCAAAAAAGAGTATTTTACCTTATCACAGTGGCGGAGGTAATAGATGACGACGTAATCCACCAGATTGATACCATTATCCTAGGGAAAAAGAAAGAAGTTAATGGACATGTGTGCCATGGACACTGTTTCCAGAAAGATCTGCTATTATCACTGTCTATGGCTGGCAGGAACAGGACTCAACAGCATATTCAGCCCTCCTGACCAAAAAAAAAACCAATCAATCAACAGGTTTGATACTACCCCCACAGGACCTTCAGCTTATTTTGGTTCCAAACACCAGAAAAGAAAATCATAGAATCAGAGAATGGCCTAAGTTGGAAGGGAGCTCAGAGCTCAGCTGCCCCAACCTCCCCACCATGCCCAGGGACACCTCTCAGCTACACTCAGCTGCTCAAGGCCTCAGCCAGCCTGGCCTTCAGCACCCCCAGGCAGGAGGCAGCCACAGCCTCCCTGGGCAGCCTGTGCCAGAGCCTCAGCATCCTCCTACTGAAGAACTTCTTCCTCAGCTCCAGTCTGGCCCTGCTCTGCCTCAGCTTCAAACCATTCTCCCTTGTCCTGTCTCTAGACACCCTGACGAGATGTTCCCCTGCAGCCTTCCTGTACGATTCCTTCAGGTACTGGGAGACAGCCCTGGGAGAAGCTGTCTCTGTTATCTTTTCTTGATAACACAAGGCAATGATGAAGAATAATATTAACCTGAATAGCAACATCAATTAATAACATTATTCTTTAGTATATTATTATCTAAACATTACAGTCACTTCAGTTGTATTAAGGTGAACTGAATTGCTTGATTCCTCTAGTCTCAATTCAACTATAAAAAGAGAGGCACAGAAATCTTGCTCCAAATATAAACCCAGACAGCACGGTCCCTCCAAATCCATTTGATGCCCTGTTGCCATCTGACTTTTAATCCTCACTTTGTAGAATCCCCATTTCTGCATACAACCACTGCACTCAGCCTCATTTTATTTTGTTCCACGGCAGTGGGTCAGCAGAGACCAGATGAACCGAAGGGAAAGCCACACATGACAGGGTGGTGTTGTTTCAGCAACAGCAAAGAACCATCGTGTAGGGAATTATATCTGGAATGCCTTTGAAGGGTTTTTTTTTTTTTTTTTTTTTTTTTTTTGGCTGTGTTTTCATATTCTGTATTGACAGGTACCAGGACAAATATTTGTATGTGAACAATGTCTGACTTCCTGCACAGAGCTGCCTCCCCTGCATGTGAGCCTGCAGCAGATTATATTTGATTAATATCATACCCCAGAAAAATTCCAAACTAAGCAAGTCAGGGCTGTCATGCAGACAAAGCCACTCTGCTTTCAGAACAGTTTTTAGAAGACACTACTGGCAGGCCATAGGGCAAAAAAGGACCTGAGGTGACTCATGAACATTTGATTGCCCTTTCAGAGAAAAAACACCCACCCACCCAAACAAAAAAGGCTTTTATTCTATTTTCCATATCCCAAACTATCAAACTTGCTCCTTTGGCTTAAAGAGTACCTAGAGAGGACAAAACACAAGAGGTTTGGAAGTGGTGAGCTACTTTTTTTTTCCTTTTGCTATGAAGGAATTTTCCAGGTTCATGTGACAAGAAATGATTTCTGTTGTGAAATAAGAGACATTTAGCATTGACTGTTTAACCTTAGCTCCTGAAATTCACAGCACCTAGCCATAATATTGCCTGCTATTGCTTGCTGGCAATGCCCAGAAAGGGAGTAACAGGACACAGAAAGATATTTTAAGTGTTCAAATAACCAAGATCCTGCATTCTTCTTCCTAGCAAATAGGGACCACCAATTCCCTCAGAGGCTCCCCTCAGAGCAGCTGGCCCCTTGGAGCTTTTATGCATTTTGGAGACCAGGCTAAAAGAAGAATAATTATTTTTTTTGGCTACTAGGAAACCATAAATAGTGTAATTTTGTAGCTTGTTTGGCTAAGGAGCAAGTCTTCTGCAATTATACTGTACATCTGTCTGTCCCTTTCATAACTCACAGCATTTGGAACAAGCTGGCTAAATTCAGCCAAAATGGAAAGTCCCAGAGATAATGAAATGCTTACAAGTTTATGGTTAGATAGAGGAATGAGGCTCAAATTAGTTCTTCTGCTGAGCAAAGGCAGGCTCAGCTCAGTTGGTTTACATTCTTCTTCATGGCAGCTGGCCAGCCAGGGAACACCTGAGCACTGGGAAGCTTGGCCTGATTCTAATTTAGCTGCAGCTTGTGCTGTGTCTTGTCCATGGGGTAGGACAGGAAGAAAAATGGTCATAGGAAACAACTAAACCATTGCAGTGAAGAGGAAAGTAAGAATTAGAATCAGAGAATCTTTTAGGTTGGAAAAGATCTTTAAGACCTTTGAGTCCAGCCATTAACCTAGTGGAGCCCAGCCCACCACCAAACCATGTTCCTAAGCACCACTACATGTCTTTTAAACACCACCAGGGGTGGTGACTCAACCACTTCCCTGGGCAGCTTGTTTCCAGTGCCTCACTACCCTTGTGCTGAAGAAATTTTTCTTAATCATAGAATCACCTGGGAAGGGACCTCTAAAGGTCAGCTAGTCCAATACCCAACCTAAGCCTCCCACGGCACAGCTTGAGGCCTTTTGCTCCTCTCCTAGTCAGGCAGTTGTAGAGAGTGCTAACATCACCTCTCAGCCCCCTCTTCTCCAGGGTAAACAACTCAGCCTCAGCTGCTTCTCCTGGGACTTGTGCTCTAGACCCTTCACCAGCTTCACCACTCTTTGGACACGCTCCATCACCTCAATGTCTTTAGGAGACAAAGTCTCAAACCCATTGGCAAAACTTTCACTGCTACAGCTCCCCAGGGAACAATTAACTGAACGTGGTTTTACACTTTGGCAGCGAGGGTATTCATGAGGAAAACACTCCCTGGACACACTGCTTTCTTGACACTGCCTTCTCACAAATGCATTTCTATCTACACAGAGGCTTAAAATCTACCTTCCTTAGAGTTTCAAATCTACCTTTCCTACAGTTTCAAATCTACCTTTCCTACAGTTTCAAATCTACCTTTCCTGCAGCTTAAAACCTACCTTTCTTGCAGCTTAAAACCTACCTTTCTTGCAGCTTAAAACCTACCTTTCTTGCAGCTTAAAACCTACCTTTCTTGCAGCTTAAAACCTACCTTTCTTGCAGCTTAAAACATACCTTTCTTGCAGCTTAAAACCTACCTTTCTTGCAGCTTAAAACCTACCTTTCTTGCAGCTTAAAACATACCTTTCCTACAGTTTAAAATCTACCTAAGAGTTTAAAATCTACCTTTCTTGCTTAAAATCCACCTTTCTTGCAGCTTAAAACATACCTTTACTACAGTTTAAAATCTACCTTTCTTGCAGCTTAAAATCCACCTTTCCTGCAGTTTAAAAGCTAGCAAAGAGTTTAAAATCTACCATTCTCGCAGTTTAAAATCCACCTTTCTTAGAGTTCAAAATCTACCTTTCTTGCAGCCTAAAACCTACATTTCCTGCAGCTTAAAATCTACCTTTCCTATAGTTTAAAATCTACCTTTCCATACAGGCTAAAATCTACCTTTCTTGCAGTTTAAAATCTACTTTTCCTACAGTTCAAGGCAGCACTTCATGCAGGAAAAGATGAAGAACAGAAAATATCTGCTGATCACTGCTGCTTCGTATTATCCATGTGGTGTGCAGCTTTGGCACAGAAGGACTTTGAGCAGCGTTTCCATTGCCCCACTGAAATAAGGAACAAAGTAACCTCATCTCAGAAAGTGTCCAGAGTTTGAGCTCCCTATCTTACCCTCTAGATCCTTCCTGTAGAATTCCTGAGTGCAGATGCTGCAGTGAACCTCGACTGATTTTTGCTTTCAAACCTGATTTTAAAAACGTTTTTACTCACACAGACCAAGGAGAAAAAAACAAAGGGGGAAAATCACTGGAGAAGAGCTCAGCAGTCTGTGCTCTCTCAGCTCTCTTTACCGTAATTAAGTTTCTAAGTAGTAAAAGAGCCACACAGAAGTTTGTAGATAAAATATAAATGCTGGTGGGATGGAAAACACTCGAAGGAAATATATATCCTTGTGGGATGGAATAGGACTGATTGGAGATTAGGGGAATATGCATGAGTGCAGGTGAAGGAGGGAAGGAGCTGAGAAGAAAGCAAGACTATGGTACAAAGTGCCTTGTTCTTTCAAGCACAAATGGTTAAGACATAAGAAAATGTTCTTTTTGGACAGATAGAACAAAAAAGAAGACCACTTGAGAGAAAAACACCATCTTTAATGAAAAAGAAGTACTTACTCTGCTTTTGACATCCTTCAGTTTGGGGAGGATTTCCAAACCAAACCCATCAGCTTGACCTCGGGTCCTGTTTCCACCATTCATGTAATTTCCAAAAGCCAGAATCAGTCCTAAAATTTCCTTTACACTTGTCATGTTCAGCAGAGCCTGCAAAAGGGACACCAGCCTGAAACTGCCATTTGCACCAAAAACTCTAACGGCTCACAGAACAAAAAAAAAAGTTGTGTTTTTTAAGTTTTATTTCATGTTGGCTAAAAGTTTTGTTTCTTGTGGTTCATGATCCCTCCAGAGAAACTGCTGCAATAACAAAACTGGTGCCCAAGATGCCACATTTAGCTTCATCCATACAAAGCAAATTATATGGCATCATAGAATCATGGAATTGTCTGGGTTGGAAGGGACCTCCAAAGCTCATCCAGTCCAAACCCCTCTGCAGTCAGCAGGGACATCCTCAACTAGATCAGGTGGCCCAGAGCCCTGTCCCATACTACGTAGATGACAAAAAGACGTGTCCAGAGGAGGGCAACAAAGCTGGTGAGGGGTTTGGAACACAAGCCCTATGAGGAAAGGCTGAGGGAGCTGGGGTTGCTTAGCCTGGAGAAGAGGAGACTCAGGGGTGACCTTATTGCTCTCTACAACTACCTGAAGGGAGGTTGTAGCCAGGCAGAGGTTGGCCTCTTCTCCCAGGCAGCCAGCACCAGAACAAGGGGACACAGTCTCAGGCTGCGCCAGGGCAGGTTTAGGCTGGATGTTAGGAAGAAGTTCTACACGGAGAGAGTGATTGCCCATTGGAATCGGCTGCCCATGGAGGTGGTGGAGTCACCTTCACAGGAGGTGTTCAGGAGAAGACTTGATGGGGTGCTTGGCTGTATGGTCTAGTTGTTGGGTGGGTTGGATTGTTTGATGGGTTGGACGCGATGATCTTGAAGGTCTCTTCCAACCTGGTGTATTGTATTGTATTGTATTGTATTGTATTGTATTGTAAGATTCATGGTGGTTTAGTTAGTTACGAGGTATTGGGTGATAGGTTGGACTTGATGATCTCTTGAGGACTTTTCCAACCTTTATGATTCTATGGAAGGAAGTCTTCTAAACATTCTTAGTAACCCTGAAGACCCTTACAGAAGAGGTGGTTTACCATGAGTTTGCATAATGCACAGTCAATGTTAGACTTGGACTCAGCCTGCTTCTCATTGGGCCAGGTGCACTGGAAATTTGCATTTCCAGATCCATACTTAATGTAGATGTATCAGGGACAGGGACTAAACTGCTGTGCCTCCAAAGAGGAATCTAGAAACACAGTTGTCAAGTAATCAATGATTTAAATTTCTATACAAAGGCATCTGTCTTGTCAATCAAGAATCTGAGGCTATGAGCCCAATTACTAACTTTCACAGAATCATAGAATGGTCTGGGTTAGAAGGGACCTTCGAAGGTCATCCAGTCCAACGCCCTCTGCAGACAGCAGGGACACCCTCCACTAGATCAGGTTGCCCAGGGACCTGTTGAGCCTCACCTTCAGTATCTCCAGGGATGGGGCCCCAACCACCTTCCTAGGCAACCTCTTCCAGTGTTGCACCACCCCCATGGTAAAAACCTGTTCCTGACATCCAACTTTGTAGCCTTGTACTACACATGGGATAAATTGATTGCAGTGTGAGCTCCTCAGGAGTAAACTGAGGGCTACACCACTTTTCCTATCATACAAACCTGATTCCTTATTTGTATCTCCTTTGGAAGGGAAGCACCAAGTACCTCTTTTTTATTACTTGAATATGCAAGAAATCCAAAGGGGCAGAGCATGGGTACTTGGGGGCAGCAAAGCTAACCAGAAGTTAACATAGATTAAACAAAAAAACAATTAAAATTAAATACTGTCCTGGCTAGGATGTGACCTTTAGGTCACTATTTTTCTTTTAATTCTTACCTCTTTCTACTTTTCATGTAGGCTGGAGAGAGGTCTCGAGCACAAGCCCTACGAGGAGAGGCTGAGGGAGCTGGGGGTGTTTAGCCTGGAGAAGAGGAGGCTCAGGAGACCTTCTTGCTCTCTACAGCTACCTGAAGGGAGGCTGTAGCCAGGTGGAGGTTGGTCTCTTCTCCCAGGCAACCAGCACCAGAACAAGACACAGTCTCAAGCTGTGCCAGGGGAGGTTTAGGCTGGAGATGAGGAGAAAGTTCTTCCCAGCAAGAGAGATTGGCCATTGGGATGTGCTGCCCAGGGAGGTGGTGGAGTCACCATCCCTGGAGATCTTCAAGAAAAGCCTGGATGAGGCAATGAGTTCCATGGTCTAGTTGATTGGATAGGGCTGGGCGATAGGTTTGAACTGGATGATCTTGGAGGTCTCTCCTGGCCTGGCTGGTTCTATGATTCTATGATCATTAAAACAGGCCAGGAGCATGGCTATTCTAAAAGCTCTTTCTGTTTTCCCTCAGGCTGCCCTGAGGCCTCACCTTGGAGACGCGCGTTATGATATCGACTTTGCGGCGCACCGATGTGATCCCTTCGGAGAACACCGACTGGAAGATGATGCACTGAGCTCGTTCTGTGAAGTTTGGGATCTGAGATAACTCATACAAAAATCTGAGGGGAAAAACAAGAAAAAAAAAGTAGTGGTGTTAATGAAACTTTACATTTCTTACTGCGGGGGCCACAAGGCAGCGACGCAGCAGACAACGCAGCCTTCCCTGCTGGGAATCCAATGGTTTAGAATTGCCACATTCTTTATGCTCAGTGTGGTAAGAAAGCCTATTAACATCGAGAAAAAGGAAAGACATTGTTATCACACGGATCCATTAAACCCATTGTAACAGCTGCTCCATCATAAATAAAAGGATCATAAATCCAGATCACAATCAAAAAGAAAAAGAGCCACATTTTGAAAAAGGATGAAACAAAAGAGACAAATAAAGACAAAAGTGGGGGGGAAAACAAGAAGAAGAAAAAAAGATAAACAGAAAAAGAAAAAGAAACAGAAAAAGACAAAGAAAAAGACAAAGAGAAAGACAAAGAGAAAGAGAAAGAGAAA